>SMSR01008282.1:8966-68089 GCA_019453355.1 Ceratina japonica
GTAGAGTCGAGAATCTTCGCGGGTATCACGCGGTTCGTTCGAAGATTGGATAGCGTCCCGGCCATCATTTACACTCGGACGCACCGCCGGCAAACGGACAATTATTACGATTGCAATTAACCGGCGGCGGTCTACGCAACGTTCCGGGGGACGGAGGGGTTAAATCTAGCCCGAAACAGACTCAGGTGCGGCCGAGCCGCTGCGATGCTGAATTCGTAATCAGGTTAACCATCCCCCTTCCCGTTAGCCACGTGCCATCCACTCGCTTCCAATTGCAAAGGGGTAGAACCGTTTTTTATTTTTTTACTCCGTCGTTAATTCCATTCGGATATTACTTACGGTCTTCGACGATGGATACATGATTAACAATGAAACGTACATTTAGAATCGTCGACGTTTCAATGAGAGTAACAAATTTTAGTTAGCATAACGAATGATATGGTTTGATGTACATAGCCTCGCGGTGTTATTTATCGGTTATTTGGATAGATTTAAGTACATACCAAACGAAGTTCTTGCGCCGCGTGCTGGGGAAAAGCCGGGCTGGGAAGCGGGGAAAATTTGTCGTATCGTCTGCGTCTGGCGCGGGTCCAGCTATGGGGGATGGAGGAGGAGGTCTGATGAGGCGGAAGGCACCTAAAGAGATAAAGCGGTGAAATGGAGGGACGAGACGCGCACACACAGAGGGTGAAGCAGGGGCGTAAGAAGGCGGGAGGGTAGAAGAAATCAACTTTTATTTGCCCGGAACGTCGTTAGGGGTAAGTGGAGGACCGAAGGGTGGCCGGACGTAATGGCGGCCCCTCAAACCCAACCCTCTTCTGCCCTTCCGGTGTTTCTTCAGCCTCTCTTTCCACCCCCGCCCGCCCGCCCCGGGCTTCCCGGGGAACGATTCTAAAACGCGTTTTGGCACATTTCTCCCTGAAAACTTACAGCTACGCCAAAAGCGCACTTCTTAAATATTTTCATACTCGATGATTCTAAGAAATTGATGCAAACGTAATCTAATCGAGTATGTACAATACCGCGAGTGAAAATGATTGTCTGTATTGATTTTTGAGGTACTTGAAAAGTTTTGGGTAAAGAATAGAGGTTACACCCGGTATAGGGGCAGGCTGCGGAGGACGAGGAGGATCGTGGTAGGAAAATTTATCGTGGCTGTCTACCGCAGCTAAGGGGATCACCGGCCGCAATGATTTTCAATTTTCAAATCCACTTCCTTACCTATCCTCCCTCCTTTCTATATAATAGTATATCGTGATACATACAGCCATCGAATCGTCCTGGGATAAAGGCTATCCGGGTCATATCGCTCAAGTCTTAGGCCCCAGCCGACTATTTCTCTTCGTCGAAAATCGACTAACAACTATTGTACCTCTTGATCATTTTCAATTCACTTCAACTTGCAATTACATGATAAATTCTTGTATTAGATTCCTAAATAAAATCCATTACTGTGGGATCCTAAAGGAATAAACAATCCCGAATCTTTTTGAAGATAGCCGGGTAACGACGAGACTGGCAGTTGTTGTTGCTGTTGTCGTTGCCAACCTGATCAGTTGAATCAGTTGTCGACGAAAATCCACGGGAGATAGACTCGTGTCGAATTCTATTCTCTTCCCAAATAAAGTTTAATTTGCGTTTTAATCGCGCAAAATTCAATTTCACTAATCGCGTACGAGCTGGGAAATCGAGCATAATGAGATTCTTCCTGAAAATCAGCGTGAACAAACATCCTCTTCTCTGGATCAAGTCCAATCAATTTCCAAACGGAATTAAATTAAAACTTATTCGTTTTCACACCTGATCAAACGTCAATTGGAACCTTTGGATTGTCTTCGTTAAAAATTGTGCGATTATGCATTCTCAATCATTATTACGGTGTGAAATCGTGAATTGGAATCACCTATTTTATTTATATTGCTATTTTATTTTGTCGGATACGCGAAAAGGCGAGCGGCGGCGCGCGCGTTTACACGGTAAATGATAAAAGGGCCGGAATGAAATAAAAGTGGAAAGAAAAAATAGCCGACGCTTTTGCAATCTTGCTATCATTTTTATCTGATCGATTCCGACACGTACACACGGCGTGTCGAAAATGGCGAACGGCGGATGATAAAAAGAGCGCCGAAAATCGAAGGCGAGCGTGGCCGCCGCGCGCACAGTCGGGGCCGGGGTCTCATAAATTTTGATTTTAAACTGTTCCCCTTCCTGCCGACGTTAACTCGTTCCGTAAACAACATTTTATATTATATAACTCGCATTACCGGGGCGTTTTGAGCGCTTTGATCACCGCGCGCGCCGGGAATATAGGTACTCTCCGATGGAAAAATGCATGAACGGGGTAACTCGTTTATAGTTTGCGTAACGCTGAACGGTTTTTACGCGGCACCGCAACGATCCACTCGGTGTCCGGTTTCAAATCCGGCCNATTGTACCTCTTGATCATTTTTAATTCACTTCGACTTGCAATTACATGATAAATTCTTGTATTAGATTCCTAAATAAAATCCATTACTGTGGGATCCTAAAGGAATAACCAATCCCGAATCTTTTTGAAGATAGCCGGGTAACGACGAGACTGGCAGTTGTTGTTGCTGTTGTCGTTGCCAACCTGATCAGTTGAATCAGTTGTCGACGAAAATCCANCGATGGAAAAATGCATGAACGGGGTAACTCGTTTATAGTTTGCGTAACGCTGAACGGTTTTTACGCGGCACCGCAACGATCCACTCGGTGTCCGGTTTCAAATCCGGCCTCATAATCTCCGGGACCAACGGCAACAATCCTAATTAAATAGCCTGGTCACAGTTAACTCATAAAAAAATGAATTATATAATCATTGTATTTAATGAAGCCTTACGTGGATTTTTTACGTCATTACTGGAGGAATTCATCCAGTGATGTTCACTTGAATAGCCTCGAATGGACTTGGATAGCCTCAACGAAAATTATATGTAATATGAATGAAAAAACTGATGTATAAAATAATAAAACTTAGAATTGTTGTAAATATTTCTCCTCTGATAAAATATCAATCATCGCGTGAAATNACTTGGATAGCCTCAACGAAAATTATATGTAATATGAATGAAAAAACTGATGTATAAAATAATAAAACTTAGAATTGTTGTAAATATTTCTCCTCTGATAAAATATCAATCATCGCGTGAAATAGTACATTAAAAATTATATGAATCGTTACGTAAAAAACTATATTAGGTATTCCATGAATTGTTATGCGAAATATACTTCTGTCAATTAGTGCATCGAATATTGTACGAAACACCCAGTACGTGGGATATTACAGGGTACGAACGGAACACTAACGTTCCATTTACCCAAACAGTCGAAGCCCCCTGGAGTGGGTTAAAAAATTAAAAACCCGGCGGGCAAANCCTAGGATAGCCTCATCGAAAATTATATGTAATATGAATGAAAAAACTGATGTATAAAATAATAAAACTTAGAATTGTTGTAAATATTTCTCCTCTGATAAAATATCAATCATCGCGTGAAATAGTACATTAAAAATTATATGAATCGTTACGTAAAAAACTATATTAGGTATTCCATGAATTGTTATGCGAAATATACTTCTGTCAATTAGTGCATCGAATATTGTACGAAACACCCAGTACGTGGGATATTACAGGGTACGAACGGAACACTAACGTTCCATTTACCCAAACAGTCGAAGCCCCCTGGAGTGGGTTAAAAAATTAAAAACCCGGCGGGCAAAATAGAAAGGAAATTCGTTAAACTTTTTCGACAAATACTGTCGACCAATTTCATAGCTCGCATGCCGTAGAATTGAAAAAAAGTTTATACGCTCTGGCTTTCACGATGCGTAACTCGATTTGAATATTCGTGAAATAAAGCAGAAGTACGGGAGTGAAAGAAAAGTTTGCCGAAAGATATTAACCTGTCCCTATAGTTATTTTTAATAACGCGATTTGTGAGTCTGTTCAACGAATGATTAAAAATCACATTTAATAATAAGACTGAAATCAATTAAAATCTAATAATGTAAACACCTAAAAATTGCATATTTATAATTTTCTTTTTTCACCGAAATTATTATAGATTATCAATAATGAAATGATCAAATGAGGCAATTAGATCAATCGTGTAAGCAGCATCTGTGAAAGAGATTTGGAGCCTAATTCCCAAGGAGTTAGATCAATCCCTTGGATAAACAATCGTGGAGCAAATTCGTACGTGGCCCCATTCCTCCCATGATTCCATCGTATAAATACGTCATGTATAGGTACGCATTACTTATATGCGTACAGCCAGAGAGGAGCGATGAGTGGACGCCATTGTGGCAGACTCGCCGAGTCGGCCTTTGACATGCAAATCGGCTGACAATGAATTTCGTAAAACCTTTTACCGCGGAGTACGCGTCGCGCACAAGACGCCAGACGATTATTAATCACTGTCTTCTGCTCCTCCGAGTGTGGAGTCCCCCTGGCGAACCTGAAAAAGGAGACAGAGTTAGTACAAAATGAATAATGTTCTACGCAACGTCTCCGTAACCCTTCGTTTCCTAAATTATTTCATACTGAAGAGTAAACATTATCAAATCATGAAAATGTTAAATGCTTTAAATATCCTTATGCTAATCATGTAAATAAACCTAAGTTCATTACTGTGATCGATTTTTATAAGAAAAAGAATTTGTAAAAAAATTACATTAATACTTGCCAGAATTTTAAACATTATTTTATAGATAAAAAGTTCATTTTTATGGAATCAAGTGAAACGTTAGAAGAGGACAAACTTCGTGTGCTACGAGAATGAAATCACTTTACATATGAAATAATAGTATTTATAAAATTCATATTAGGTTTCTATAGTAAGATATTGTTTTCCTTAAATGAAATCTGCTGAAATCTCTGCCTGATTTGCGAGCCTCGTCGCATCTTATCCAGCGATCCGTCTTATCCAGTGATTGATACGAACGTCGTGTCGGTTGCCGGAGTTAATCGCNTCGTGATTATTGCTCATGAATATAAATTAAGACCGAGCTATAGTTTATCTGTTGGTTTCACGAAATGCAATTTTAATTTTTAAATGAATTCCTATTTTTGATTTCGTGANCTAATCATGTAAATAAACCTAAGTTCATTACTGTGATCGATTTTTATAAGAAAAAGAATTTGTAAAAAAATTACATTAATACTTGCCAGAATTTTAAACATTATTTTATAGATAAAAAGTTCATTTTTATGGAATCAAGTGAAACGTTAGAAGAGGACAAACTTCGTGTGCTACGAGAATGAAATCACTTTACATATGAAATAATAGTATTTATAAAATTCATATTAGGTTTCTATAGTAAGATATTGTTTTCCTTAAATGAAATCTGCTGAAATCTCTGCCTGATTTGCGAGCCTCGTCGCATCTTATCCAGCGATCCGTCTTATCCAGTGATTGATACGAACGTCGTGTCGGTTGCCGGAGTTAATCGCCGTCGAAACGACGGATCGCGGTACGTGACGGGGTTGCGAGGAGAAAACATGAGTAGGACGGGGTGGGGCGAGGAAGGGGGATGAAATCGAGCGCCGCGAAACATCTACCATCAGGGAATTCCGGGATCACGGGTTGCATTACCTAATACTCGAAAGAAATGATTAGAATTAAATCACGTAATATCAGCAAACAGAGATTTGTTAAAAAACTTATCTGTAATAATTAAATGGAAATTATATAATAATTCTGTTTAGTTAATATAAAACATAGTTCTCTGATCTTGCGAGTCTCAAATTATTTTTACTTTCAATTTTTATTAATATTATTATTGTTGTTTATTATTATCTTATTTGGAGAATATTTTGTATGTTGAAATCGGACTGATCTTTTTATAAGAGTAGTAAAATGGTAGTGGAAGTTAAATCTAAGCTAGCCACGTAATGGAGTGTCGTTAAGCGTTGATCTGTACTACTTAAAGTGACCCGGCGCCTCAATTCTGCTCTCCTTTACTTTTTGTCCGCTCCGTCCTCCCGATTTTCGACAGCATTTCCCCTTCCAGTTTTCTTCCTAGTTTCAATCTATTTCCTAAAATAAATGTATTAAATCTGTTTATACATTGATTCATAAAATGTCATACCGAGAGATACAATGCAAATACAAATATTCTAATCTGACATCGCAAAGGCATGAAACAATTAATTTGTTCAGTTAACGTGCAACAATAAAATAATTCGCGAGTGAAAAAAGGGTTAACCCTCGCAAACTCTTTTCCCCGGTTCATCCCTGATTCCAAAGCTCGTTTCACCGTTTCCTCGCGCTTCTTTTCATTTCCCACTCTCGGGTACCCCATTGCGGCCCGTTTCTTACAATCAATTCACGACCCTCCGTCCTCTCCTCCCTTCTGCCACTCCACTTTTCCTCCCCATTCGTTCCGTATTTCCCTCGCATACACGCGTCTTTACGCCTGTTCCCTCCCCGCTATCAGTCTTCCAACCCCTCCTCGCTCCCACCACCGCCTGGCCACCCCTATTCACCGCATCCGTATCCGCCGCGCAAAGTACACCCTCTTTCAATAGTCACAGTCAGACCTCACTGTCTTTTATATTTTCATTTATTTATTCAAGTACAAAATACGTGCGAATATAAATTGCAAACTCTGTCATTTTATTCTAATTCTCTTCGTTCAGACGCGATTTCTATGTGACGTATGAAAATATAAGTCGTTCGATTAAAATTAAAATTTCTGTTTTCCTATTTTTAGAGAATTAAATATTTGCCAAATAGAAGTGATGGTAGATTTATTTATTTAGTGCTGATATTTCATTTAATGTCTCAAACTTGGCAACGATCCGTCGATCAATACTTACGTATCGATATAAGAGTTTACATGTAATGCACTAAAGCAAGTTTTATTTGATTATTCATACATAGGTGTACGACGACGAAACTTTTGTAGGCTGCTGTACGCTCCTCGAAGGCACACGTATATACACACGTACATGCATGTACGTACAGTAGATAGAATCGCGATGGAGTTTCCGCGGATAGAGTGGCTGCTCGAGGTGGAGAGGATGGATGGATGGATGGACGGACGGGGGTAGGGTGGGACGACCGGGGTGGATAAACCATGATGTCGTTGATTAATACGGTTTACCAGTAAGTGTAACGGAGTGTGCAGAATACGTCTGCTGCCCTACCCTCCCCATCCCTCCCAGGCTTCCTTCCCGACCACCACCACCCGCCTGGTTAGAACCAACCCCCGAGCCACGTGCCGATCAATGGCGTCTCGCCTCTGGTTGGTCGACCCGGGAACAACCCCCTCATTTCATCCCCCGAACCCTCCGCTCCTGTCCTCCTCGCACCTACGGGAAACCATTTTTGTTCCTCTCGCTCGTCCACCCTTGTTCCACTTACTGCTCACCCTCTCCTCCCCTCCCCGCGTCGTCCTCCTCTCTTTTTCCCTCGTTTTACGCGAAATAGATTCTATCTATCCTGTCCTTCTTCTATCATGCGCGTGCTTCGCGGAAGAGGGTTGATCCCATAAGAGAGGGCGAGGGGTTTTTCTTATGAGGAGCATTGATTGCCAACAACCCTCTCCTCGCTTAGCCTCGTAATCTTACCTCTCGTCCCGTGTCGCGATACTACCCTCTATTTGCTTTTCACCCTGCTTTGTTTTAACCCTTTCAATCTTGGATCACACTTACCTCCTACGAGAATCGCCACGAATATTTCAATGTGAAGAGCGCTTTAAACTTCGTGTCATGATTATTGCTCATGAATATAAATTAAGACCGAGCTATAGTTTATCTGTTGGTTTCACGAAATGCAATTTTAATTTTTAAATGAATTCCTATTTTTGATTTCGTGAACATAATCCTCATCACGTTTTTATACCTGATATTATAGTTTTGCTGTATGTGTGGTTTGGCGATTTTAGTGTATCGTCCGACCGGTTAGGAATCGAGTGGAAACAGTTAACGGCAGTTATGTTTCAAGCTGATTAGAAATACATCGCCGGTAGATCAATCCCTTCCTTTGTGTGGATGCACACAAACACGTCGCGTAATTCAACGCGCTCTCAATTGCCATTAGACGTTAGTGCACCGGTAAATCTTCCTTGATAGGTCCCCGCTTACACTGGCGCTGCGTACACAGCCTTTGATCACCCGCAGTTGAGACGATATCAAGGGATCCCCCTTAAGTGAACACCTGATCTCCTTTACCTCTTCTGATACTCCAGTTCCAACATTTTCCTGCTCCCGCGCGGAAAATTCGACCAAATCTTCCTTAATCGCCGAAACTTCCCTCATTCTAAATTACGTAAACAAAAATAATCGTAAAACGTTTGACATAAAAAAATTAATATTATTACTAAATTCGATTAATCAAATCGTTAGACAAATTATGTACATTTCAAAGATTATAAAACAGAGCTTATAAAATAAAATAAAAGTTTGATGATGAAAAAATTGCAGAGAACATTTCGTAATTAATTTCGTGTATGGCACCGAGATCTGTACATGATATAAAAATTCTTTGAACGCATAGGAGGGAGATGGGACTCAGAAGGTAACGAAACGTTCGAACTTTTTTATTGAATAAAACGTTCCGTTCACGGGAGAACAAGTTTATTTCTCGAATTAAAATTCCACTACCCACAAGAAGTTTTTCGGGTCTACAGTAATTAGTGGCTAAGTCTTTAACATACGTACTTAGTTGGTTTAATTGGGATTATCATTTTATTTGGCGCAGTGACAATAATTCCTATTGTTTTCACCGGGATTTTTAATATACAGGTCCTCTACCTACTATGGTATCTAATTTTCCCTTTCCTCGCAACCCTCCGTCACCACTCATGGCACTTGCTTTTTAATACAGGCGGC
The DNA here is from genome assembly GCA_019453355.1 of Ceratina japonica. Taxonomy (NCBI): domain Eukaryota; kingdom Metazoa; phylum Arthropoda; class Insecta; order Hymenoptera; family Apidae; genus Ceratina; species Ceratina japonica. Next base: position 17,822 of record SMSR01008282.1, read on the forward strand.
CGTGAGCGACGAAAATTGAACAAGTCGAGTCAATTTACAATGTCCATTTCCCGCGCGAGTCCCGAGGTTCGACCGAACCACGAAAATCGCCTCCACTTTTATAGAACATTCATTTTTCCTTTATTTATAAATATTATCCTTCGCTGTTACACGGTTCTCGTAGACTGCGTCCACCTAGCCGTTCGGAAAATAATATTTATGTCAATAAAATGATTCCTGATCGGGTTACATCTCTATTGATCAGCCTGTGGACGTTAACGAAATTAATTAAGATCGAACAGGAAATCTGTTCCGTCCTCCACTGCTACCACCTTTATACATATAATGCAAGGGATTGTCCGTGTAATTAGAGCGGAGAGTTCAACAATTTTATCCTCCGTCTTGCACCGCTAAGAGGATCAAGGAAACTTTGCGTCGAACCATTGAAACATTAATCGAATTCGCCTCGACGGCGGCCCCTCCGATTCCGACGATTCTTTTCGTTACCGATCGATCGCACAAACGATTTGCCACAGTTTTCTGCTGGTTCCATTGTTGCGTTCGAGCACGCGTCGCCGCGGCGGATATCCGGTGTCACGATTAGGGATAATACGGACGTCCGTATTATTTGAATAATGCGATAACGAGTTTCGATCGTAGGTATATGATTCAAGAAAATTGTCGTAGACTCGATTAGCCGAGGGTGATAATAGAAATGATCCTATGTAGGCATGGCGCGTCGTCGCTTACCCAACAGAAACCGTTCCTATTGCGATCGTTTAGAAGTAAATTGCAACGGACGACAAAAGGAAATGCATTGCACACGTTCGTCGATCATTTCATTATAAGCAGGAATACATCTGATCACCGGCAACGTACAAACGTGCCATTAGAACACCAAAAGGAGAACGAATTCTGGAGGCTAGTTTCCTTGACTGTACACACGCACTGATCCACTTTCGACCTTGTCGTCGGTGAACCCTCCTCACCTTACACGATATTGTCTTATTCGTAAACCAGAGGGATAAAAGAACAGTTATCTCGGATTTCCATCCACGAACGTCGACAGCGGAGACCTGTCCCGGGAGTCCTAGAGAGTCCGCGGGGGCTTCGAAGGTTCTACAGATCCTAGGGATCCTCCTTGGTGGTCGGCTGTATCTGGTGGACCATGCTGGGTAAATGATGGTGATGGTGCTCGGGCCTGGTCGACAGTCTCAGTAACGGCGGTAACAACGGCAACGGCAACGGCAACGGGAGCCCCGCTGGGAAACCTGCCAGTCCCCCGAGCAGCGCCGACGCCGTCGAGTGTTCCTGAGCTTTTCTTCTCAGCTCGGCTAGACTGCTGTTCCTGTGAAGATCGCCGGTGCCGGGCTTGCAGCAGCCGCACAGGGAGCCCGGCCACCCTGCCGGGGACCAGGACAGCATGTCCTGCAGGGAGCCGGGCCGATGGTCCGTCGACGTCCACAGGGACGGAGTCGTCGACGTCAACGACGTGGGCGCCGTGCTCGCCACCTTGTTGCCGAACAGGGGAGGCGAGAATTGGGCGGCCAGGTGCGGCGAGAAGAACAGCGAAGTCGCCGGCTCCACCGGCCTGAAACCCGCCCCTGATCCGCTGCAAGTTCAATTAATCGCGACACGATGGTCATTTATTACCTGACGATTACGCGTCATTTCTGTGAAATTAAAAAGCGAACGATTCATGCGCGTCAACTGTGCTGTCAAAAAAATGTACAACATTGATTTATACAATTTTTTTAAATCGCGTCTCTGAAGCTTGGGAGGATATGTGATAAGACAAATGCTGAAAGAGGTAAAAAGAACTGATCGATTGATTGGTGAAGAAAAATCAAATGGCACGTGCGGGAGAGACGGGAATTCGAAGGGGTGGAAGAGGGTGAAAGGCAGAAGGGCCGACGAAAGCGCTAACCCGATTAGCACGCGCGATATTCCGAGTCCTCTCGAGCTAGCAAACCAGCAGCGGAAGGCTCCCAGGCGCTGATGATTATGTCAAATATTAATCGCAAATATTGTTTAATTAATGTAACCGGAGCCTGGAGGCTGAACGAGGACGGGGAGCGCGAGCGGATAGACGCGGCGCGAGAAGGAGGATCGAGATGGTAAACAGAGTGATAAGACCAAGGATAAACATGTGCTCTGCGCTAACTCCTTGGTTTCAACTTTTTGAAGGTATTAGAGTTTCGACTCAATTATACGAGTTAACGAAATAATTTCCACCGACCAAATTCGCGTTGCATTACACTCCTAAGGATTCGTGGAAATTCTGTATTTTTAATTGAATGTAATTTATAAATAAAATTAATAAATAGGAGATGTTTATTATAAGAAGCCTCAATTAATTATTTGTTTATTATAAAGAATCTCCTAGTTAGCAATGCTACGTGAAAATGGTACGTGAGAAGAACGAGCACGGAGAGGTAGAAACGGATTTCAAGCGGTAGGAAAGCAGCGGGATTTGAGAGAGAGAGAGAGAGAAAGGGGGTGAAAAGCTGGAACCGCGGGTAAGCGCGATAATTAGAGGTAATTAGCTGCGTAGAGGCGCACTTACGCGCTTTCCTCTACTCTACGCGCTTTCTTCGTTTACAACCTAATCGCGTCCTCGAACGCGCATCAGTTTACCCCTTGAGAATCCTAAAGGCAGGCTTAAGTGTACGCTCAGCAGTGAAATCTAGATCTAGTTGAATACCTCAGTCATTTATTTGAATTAAAAAAATATATATAATATATGAAATTAAAGCTTTATACTATAAGATTTTGTAATAACATTTTTTAGTCGAGTATCGGAAAGTAAAGGAATTAAATAATTGATTATTCCGGGAAGGACGTACGATTAAAAATCGAAAAGCCAATCTTACATCGGGATTACGTTTCGCCGGGGGTAATTTAAATCCCACGTTCTACCGCGTAAAAGCGTTACGTAGAACAAGTAAGAGAGACGCTGTCTGAAAGAAGAAGCCGCCCCACTCCCCGGCCCGGCTGAGATGGAGGTAAGAAGGGAATACACCCCCGCGAGCAGTCGGGAAACCCGCTGAATAAATAATGAGGATATATTTACGGCGAGCGGTTTTAAATAAATTACAAACCGCGGAGACGGCGAGCGACTATCTCCTTCTTGGCACGCCCCGTCCTCGCAAGCCCCCGGCTCTCTCTCTGTTTCTGTTCCAACGTCTTTTGCCCGACCCCGATCCCGCGTGCGTTTCGGTTATCGTTCTTAAACCACCCCCCGAGGGTGCCTTCTGTTCGGGATTACAAAGAGGGGGCTTGGGGAAAAAAAGCTTCCTAAATAACGGATCGGAGAAAAATGGAAATGGGATCCAATTCACTTCCTCAGTTTTTACAACTATTCCGGCTCTCGTTTTTATAAATATTCTTCGGCAATTATTTCGATAGTCCAAGATCTAAAATGATAGCCTGATGAGCATTCTCAAATTGCTTCCCGAGGGTGTTTTTTTATTCGGGATTACAAGGAGACGGTTTGCGAAAATTGACGGATAAATAAGGATTGCTAGCGTTGCGTCGTTTCTTTTTCCATGAATAATGGAAGGAGAATTATGAGCGGGGGGCACGTAAATATTGAGCGAGAAATATCGAATGTATCGGTAACGTTAATAACCCGGCGTATTATCGATAACGTTGAATACGGATTTGGGGAGTATACTATTATTTTATTAATGGGACCGCAATTATACTTAGCATTCCGGTAACATGATTTTCTGATGAAATTGTTTGCCCGCATGCAACATTAACCCGATCGCTCTTAGTATTATTGTTATTATTTGAAACGCGTTGAAACGCGAATACTCGTCCGCGATTACCAGGATATTGTTATTATATCTGTAGGATCACGGCACGGTACATTATATCTGCACATAGAAACAGAGAAGAATGTTCTCAGGCCAGGTTCTCGTTTTAACTATTTACAAAAATACAGTCCCTTTTCCTCCTCAGTGAAAAGCTTGCTCTTCTCATTTTTCATGGTCCAGATAGAAACACATCTCGTGCAGAATGTATCTTTAAACGCTTTCATTCTTCATACATTATGCTTTAACTTCTATTTTCCCTATACAACCCTATTATTTTCTAAAATCTTTATTCATTTATATCACAGTCTTTCATTTCCTCTAATCCTGGCAAAATTTTGATTTCCCTCGAACTCTTAAACGCAGCCAGCAATTAATTAAAATCCGAGATGGTCTTGTTTAATTAAAAAATTGCGAATAACCGTTGTCAACATAAGAGGACTTTCGGTCGGTATTATAAGGAGTTAACGAGGCGACAATTATCGCGAGCTCCACTCAAAGCGAGGTGTGGGGGATGAAAGCGGCGAGGAGGAACGGGAAAGAGAGAGGTTTAATGGCGCGTGTCGGGCATCCGGCGGACGTTCGCAGCAAGCGGAATCTGACGTTTAGAGACCCCCCCTCGACGGGGGGTTGCAGCTACGATATTTCCTAAAGACGTAAATATAAACGAGGCTAAAAGCTCACCTCTCCGCGGGTGGCCCGAGACCACCCACGGCGTTGTTGGCCGGCGGAGGCGGCGGCGGCGCCCTTATGGGGGTCGGCGGTGGCGTCGCGACGCCACCCAGGGAGGACGGGTGACTGTTGCCCTGCTGGTGAGGACGCGGGCTCACCGAGGCGGAAGTCGTGCTCGGGCTTCGAGAACCGACCGTCCCTCCGTCCGGGTTCGCGTCCTCCGCTTCGGGCGCGCTGCTGCTCGTCGTTCCTTCGCAAACAACGAAATCAAACTCATCAGTGAACAGGCCAATGTTAGATTTTCATCGCTTTCAATAAAAGTTTTTAATACCCTTTGCGTATCATCAATTATTTTATTATAGATATTAAGTATTTGGCTCTTTGTTCGACGATCAAGATTAGGTAGATCTTAATTAATAAGTTTAATGCATTTTTGAAGCCAGAGTGTACGAAGCAAATACTGTGATAAAAGGATTTCAATAGACGTAGCTTGTATAATTTTCTAATAAATCATAATTCGATCGAAGAAACAGATNTATCAGTGAACAGGCCAATGTTAGATTTTCATCGCTTTCAATAAAAGTTTTTAATACCCTTTGCGTATCGTCAATTATTTTATTATAGATTTTAAGTATTTGGCTCCTTGTTCGACGATCAAGATTAGGTAGATCATAATTAATAAGTTTAATGCATTTTTTAAGCAAATACTGTGATAAAAGGATTTTAATAGAAGTAGCTTGTATAATTTTCTAATAAATCATAATTCGATCGAAGAAACAGATTTTCCTAACTGATTATTAAAACTCATCGAGCGCGTTATGAACGGGGAGGTGTTTAAGTGTGGTTTCTTGAAAGGTGAAACTCGGTCGCGGTATAATGGGGGTTGAAATCGAGCTATACAGATACAATTTTGTGAGAGGTATCACGATCAGCTCTTGTTCGGGATCATACCTTCAGGATCGTGTCCCGTGGGGCTCGGACCCGCCGATGAAGACGCCGCCGGTGCCAGACCTGTCGTATCCAATGCGCCACCACCCCCGCCCGTGCTACCCTCTCTTTTTCTCTGCTCTTCCTTCAGCCGCTCGTTCTTTCGCCATTTCGCCCGCCGATTTTGAAACCATACCTGCAAACAGAAATTCAGTTCCAAAAATTAAACAATTTACAAGTAATGAATAGCATTGAAAATACTATAAATTATTTTGCTTAAATTCTTAAATTACGCTTCGAATAAATTGTATCTCTGTCACTGTATTTCTCATAAATATAAAAATCGCAAGGAATGAATGATAGACGAGACATGAAAATACTTAATTCGTTCCGAGAAGATCACGACGAGAATTGGACTTGCTAAACTAAATTTGATTGGGTTTATTTATACTTAATTAGCACTTATGAAACGTCAGGTACATAATGCTAGACAGACGTGGAGAGGGCCTCGAGGCTGCGTAGAATCCACCCCCGCGTCAGGTTCTAATTGGAGTAGGAGAGAAGAGAGGAAAGCGTAGGAGAGGAGAGAAGAGGTCCCCGGCTGTGCTCTCCGGCACTGCATAAACGCGCCTATTTGTCCATTATTTCAGATTCCCTTTGTCTTCCCTAATGAAACAATGAGTCTGCGCCGTAATTGCGTCACGGCTCCGTCCCCCCTTCTCTTAACTCTCCCCCCTGTTCTGTGTACTCTACAACTACACCGTTCCGTGTGGCCTTCTCGTCTTATAATACCGTGTAACGCAGGAAGCGATAGCATTGCTTTACCTACAATATTCCTCATCATTTCCCAAAATTTATCTAATTTCCTCTTTCACTAATTTCTGGTTCAATTATTTTTCTCAACAATGAACAAACATGATATAAAAATCATGTATTATCAAATAGAAACTATGTGTGTGGATTGTGCCTCAGCCTTGAAGTACAGAAATTTGGAAAATACAGTTAGTTGGCTTGCGAAAAAAATCATTGGATTACTGAGAGGATAGAAGAACGGAGGGGCAAGTGGTAAAGGATTTGGTAAGAGCTTGAAGCAATGCTATTAACGACAAATATTTAAAAAGAGAAGACGGGCGATTAAAAAGGTGAAGGAGGACGGCGAGAGGGACAGAGCGGAGGAATAACAATGCCCTCTGCCATTGGATTACATGCCCCGTTAATGTGCTTACTTTGCAAGCAAAATTTTCATCATTCTTTTTTCAATGGAAACATGATAAAACGTGGTAAGAGGCTTTCGGTAATATGGATTTGCCGCTCTTTCATTAAATCTGCCTAATTGATTTATACAGCGACGTCTTTAGAAACTAATATCGCAAATTAGAAATAGGAAATTGAGAAAAGTCAAGGTATACTTCGAACGATTTAAAATTAGAAAGACTATGGAATAGCGAGAAATAAAATGTGTCACAGGGAGGCAGATGAGAAGGAAAAAATGATTTGTCTCATTGGAATACGTAAGGGTGGCGAAGATTTGATTGGAGCGAGGAGGGAACTGCGAGTGGGAGTACAAAGTCTATTCCAGTCGGTATTATGTCAAGTTAGGTCTCGTTAGCGGAACTCGAGCTCCTTTTTTTCGCGAAAAACCACTCGGCTGGCAGCCGCGGTTGCTCGTTGAACATGCACGCCTTCTCTAGCCCATCTAAGTACCCGTGTACACGCAATTACACCTATATCCAGGTGTTAAGCACCGCTCTGAGTGCCGCCTTCGGCTCTCCTCGTTTCCTACACGTTTTCCCCGCGCCTGTTTTTCCCTCCTCGTCAAACCAATTTCAACCTCCTAACGATCGTACACACGCACCATACGCACGTACTTCAAGTATTCGATGTATATGACGTTCACGTGGGACGATAAAAATATAACGTAGAAATACGCAAAGAAAAAAGTAATTAATGAGAAATAATTGGGCTAAGAGATTTTTCATTGGACGCGCGCACAGGTATATTCGGTGATAAATATTTGGGGCAAATATGGCAGGGAGATGGGAATTAAAGATCGGGCTTAAAGATCGTGAATCCCGCAGATGTTCCAACAGGATTTAGTATCCAGGATCCGCGAGGCGACGCGAGAATTACGATGCGTGCGAGTAAATACGGACGGTAGGGTAGGTAGTAGCCAAGAGTACAAAGTAATCCCGGAGATTACTGGCTTACCCTGTCAGAAGATTACGTCAGGTCGGGGGTGTCAGCGCCTCCCGCGGGACGCCCCCGACATTACCACCACCCCCCTGCTGCTCTACTCTTGCCTCTTACCATTACCTCGTATATCGCCGACCATTCGAAAACTATCGATCATACTCAAACCCTGCGGACCCCCTAATAAACCTTGGATTCATTCGCACGAATCGAAACAGATAACATATTTTTCGTAGCATTCTTCGATTTACTTCAGCTTCTCCAGTACCCTATTGTCTAATTTTTTTTAGTTTTATTACTTAACATGTCATTTTGATAAAAAGTTTTAACAACACATCCAATTATCAGCGAAATCATTTTACTGGGCGATAAAATAAAAAGAATCTGCATGGTAGAGGAATATTTTGACGATTGAGATGGAAATCTGATTTTAATTGAAAAAAATTGTGTGGTACTGACTTGAACTCTGGCCTCGGTGAGGTTGATCTTTATCGCGAGATCCTCCCTCGTGAAGACGTCGGGGTAGTGTGTCTGCGCAAACGCGGACTCCAACTCCTCCAATTGCTGAAGGGTGAACGTGGTACGGTTTCGCCTCTGCTTTCGCCTGACGAGCGAATCCTCACCCACACCGTGCAGAGCCGGATGATACGCGGTGTAACTCGTGTCTGAAATCAGGAAAAAATCACGCGTGCTTTAATACGCTTAACCCTTTCTCAGCTTAACCCCTTTCCCTTTTTATATTCCTTTANCTTTCGCCATTTCGCCCGCCGATTTTGAAACCATACCTGCAAACAGAAATTCAGTTCCAAAAATTAAACAATTTACAAGTAATGAATAGCATTGAAAATACTATAAATTATTTTGCTTAAATTCTTAAATTACGCTTCGAATAAATTGTATCTCTGTCACTGTATTTCTCATAAATATAAAAATCGCAAGGAATGAATGATAGACGAGACATGAAAATACTTAATTCGTTCCGAGAAGATCACGACGAGAATTGGACTTGCTAAACTAAATTTGATTGGGTTTATTTATACTTAATTAGCACTTATGAAACGTCAGGTACATAATGCTAGACAGACGTGGAGAGGGCCTCGAGGCTGCGTAGAATCCACCCCCGCGTCAGGTTCTAATTGGAGTAGGAGAGAAGAGAGGAAAGCGTAGGAGAGGAGAGAAGAGGTCCCCGGCTGTGCTCTCCGGCACTGCATAAACGCGCCTATTTGTCCATTATTTCAGATTCCCTTTGTCTTCCCTAATGAAACAATGAGTCTGCGCCGTAATTGCGTCACGGCTCCGTCCCCCCTTCTCTTAACTCTCCCCCCTGTTCTGTGTACTCTACAACTACACCGTTCCGTGTGGCCTTCTCGTCTTATAATACCGTGTAACGCAGGAAGCGATAGCATTGCTTTACCTACAATATTCCTCATCATTTCCCAAAATTTATCTAATTTCCTCTTTCACTAATTTCTGGTTCAATTATTTTTCTCAACAATGAACAAACATGATATAAAAATCATGTATTATCAAATAGAAACTATGTGTGTGGATTGTGCCTCAGCCTTGAAGTACAGAAATTTGGAAAATACAGTTAGTTGGCTTGCGAAAAAAATCATTGGATTACTGAGAGGATAGAAGAACGGAGGGGCAAGTGGTAAAGGATTTGGTAAGAGCTTGAAGCAATGCTATTAACGACAAATATTTAAAAAGAGAAGACGGGCGATTAAAAAGGTGAAGGAGGACGGCGAGAGGGACAGAGCGGAGGAATAACAATGCCCTCTGCCATTGGATTACATGCCCCGTTAATGTGCTTACTTTGCAAGCAAAATTTTCATCATTCTTTTTTCAATGGAAACATGATAAAACGTGGTAAGAGGCTTTCGGTAATATGGATTTGCCGCTCTTTCATTAAATCTGCCTAATTGATTTATACAGCGACGTCTTTAGAAACTAATATCGCAAATTAGAAATAGGTAATTGAGAACAGTCAAGGTATACTTCGAACGATTTAAAATTAGAAAGACTATGGAATAGCGAGAAATAAAATGTGTCACAGGGAGGCAGATGAGAAGGAAAAAATGATTTGTCTCATTGGAATACGTAAGGGTGGCGAAGATTTGATTGGAGCGAGGAGGGAACTGCGAGTGGGAGTACAAAGTCTATTCCAGTCGGTATTATGTCAAGTTAGGTCTCGTTAGCGGAACTCGAGCTCCTTTTTTTCGCGAAAAACCACTCGGCTGGCAGCCGCGGTTGCTCGTTGAACATGCACGCCTTCTCTAGCCCATCTAAGTACCCGTGTACACGCAATTACACCTATATCCAGGTGTTAAGCACCGCTCTGAGTGCCGCCTTCGGCTCTCCTCGTTTCCTACACGTTTTCCCCGCGCCTGTTTTTCCCTCCTCGTCAAACCAATTTCAACCTCCTAACGATCGTACACACGCACCGTACGCACGTACTTCAAGTATTCGATGTATATGACGTTCACGTGGGACGATAAAAATATAACGTAGAAATACGCAAAGAAAAAAGTAATTAATGAGAAATAATTGGGCTAAGAGATTTTTCATTGGACGCGCGCACAGGTATATTCGGTGATAAATATTTGGGGCAAATATGGCAGGGAGATGGGAATTAAAGATCGGGCTTAAAGATCGTGAATCCCGCAGATGTTCCAACAGGATTTAGTATCCAGGATCCGCGAGGCGACGCGAGAATTACGATGCGTGCGAGTAAATACGGACGGTAGGGTAGGTAGTAGCCAAGAGTACAAAGTAATCCCGGAGATTACTGGCTTACCCTGTCAGAAGATTACGTCAGGTCGGGGGTGTCAGCGCCTCCCGCGGGACGCCCCCGACATTACCACCACCCCCCTGCTGCTCTACTCTTGCCTCTTACCATTACCTCGTATATCGCCGACCATTCGAAAACTATCGATCATACTCAAACCCTGCGGACCCCCTAATAAACCTTGGATTCATTCGCACGAATCGAAACAGATAACATATTTTTCGTAGCATTCTTCGATTTACTTCAGCTTCTCCAGTACCCTATTGTCTAATTTTTTTTAGTTTTATTACTTAACATGTCATTTTGATAAAAAGTTTTAACAACACATCCAATTATCAGCGAAATCATTTTACTGGGCGATAAAATAAAAAGAATCTGCATGGTAGAGGAATATTTTGACGATTGAGATGGAAATCTGATTTTAATTGAAAAAAATTGTGTGGTACTGACTTGAACTCTGGCCTCGGTGAGGTTGATCTTTATCGCGAGATCCTCCCTCGTGAAGACGTCGGGGTAGTGTGTCTGCGCAAACGCGGACTCCAACTCCTCCAATTGCTGAAGGGTGAACGTGGTACGGTTTCGCCTCTGCTTTCGCCTGACGAGCGAATCCTCACCCACACCGTGCAGAGCCGGATGATACGCGGTGTAACTCGTGTCTGAAATCAGGAAAAAATCACGCGTGCTTTAATACGCTTAACCCTTTCTCAGCTTAACCCCTTTCCCTTTTTATATTCCTTTATTGAGAAGTGCGTGTCATTAAATATAAAATAATTACACCATTTTTCAGTATTAAATATCAAAATTAAGCATCAAAACAATTGTTACATGAATTACTATGAGATATTTTATTCATTTTTATTATAAAACAGAATATAATAATTTATCATAATTTTTGTGGGAGTCACTGAGATTTCTAAATTCTACACTGGATTTCCACTGGTAGAAAAAATGGGCGCAGAGAAAACTCGGGAATTCGATTTGGCGTTCTACTACAAAACCGGAAACGGAAGGTTCCCGTTGTAACTAGCCCCGGGTACAATTATACACCGTCGCGTCGGTTTGCGTCGCGTCATGTCACCAGCCTCTGCAAGATTAATCGCGATCGTTTCGCGAGGATTTCGCGGCAGCGTCCCCTGCAGTATGCATGCAGTTTGCAATCGAATTTCCCCCCTGCCGCAGCATGGCGAATCGATCCTGCCTCCTGTCCTCGCGTTTAATAACCGTTCGCGGGAAATTGAATCGTTCATAACAAAAATCCCTCCTGATTTTATCCCTTCCCAAATAATGTAGGGAGGCCATTCAATCTTTGCAGTTATGTTTACAGAATGAGGAATATCATGATGATGGAATAATATAAATTGTATAAATTCAATTTATTAATGAATTTATTAAAGACATTTTAATGCATAAGCACAATATTATAAATCGTGAATTAATAAAGATTTTCCATATGATACATCATTATGATACATAATTATAGGAATGTTTAATGAAAATACTGAATTCAGTATCGAAAAATAGAATAGTGAACTGTTAATTAATCAGCAAGCAGAAATTTGAAAAAGCAGAGGCAGGCTGAGGCACGCGCAGACAGGAGGGCGTTGAAACAATTCGTCGAGGGGAGATTGGTGGGGAGTACGAAATAGAGAGAGAGAGAGAGAGCTGGGAGAGAACCGCTTATCAATGATGCAGAGCAATCAGCGCAATTAATTACCACGGGCGCTAAGCCCCGGCTTAGCGAAAAACACAAATTAATTTCCTAAGCTCATAAAAATTCATGCAACCCGGCCATCATGAAGTTTGTCGATCAAACGCGATAATTACGGACCCGCTGATTCATTCTCGTCCACTCCAGCAAAATTTCCTACGCTAAATCCTTACATAAAATCCTATCAAAAATGCTAAATGGTATATAAAATGATACTCAATATGTAAAAATAGAACATATTTAGATTTCATATTCTAAATATTTTTAATGATCTGATTGTGACAAATGGTAGTTGGACGACTTTATCCACGATTGACAAAGAAAAAACGAGCGAGGAAATGCTCGTGGCAGGGTAAATAAATTTATCGACGGGCCGCGAGAAACCGAAATCCACTCAGGATTCGTGGATTAGCCGGGGACGACTCATCGGCCGGGACTTGATCCAATTTACTGTGCAGAAACGAAGAAGAAAAGGTCCCGGCGCGGTGACTTTTTCCTAGGTAAAAACAATGAGGTAGGTCCTTCTCCCGGCACGTGCGCCGTTCTAAAATGTTCATTGTACTCTCGAGTGGACCTCCCTCAGCGTTAACCCCTTCTGTCAGGTTCATGTTTTCCTTCCTTTCACCCGGTTCGAGTGGGTCTTTGTCGACTGACTGCGTGATTTGTTTGAGAACGAGAGTGTCACGATGTTCAGAAAATGTGATGGATGACATTTTCTTAACGATCGATAATGATTCCACTAATTAATAATTGTCAATTGTTTAATAAAAGACATCTCATTTAATCGATCATCAATAAAATGGCAGACACAATTGCAAACAGCAATCGCAATATAATTATACTAACTGATAAAAATAGTTGAATTAGAAGACGGAGAAGTGTATTGATTCTACGCTGCTACGCGAGTCTCCTTCAACGATCGCCCTTACGCTCAGACTTTTCGATAACCCTTCATCATTTTTTATACAAATATGTTCAGTCATATTATCTTTTATAATACGCTAGTGAAAAAATATTTTGCATTAGAAAGTAACCCTTCGTACTTCAACGTCCCATGAGTCTCCCGATTTACCCTGGCAAGAAAAATCTCACTCCACCCATAATCTTACGTTTCTTCATCTATTATGTTCCTCCGCCACCCTCGACTTTATTACTAGATATTCCGTCTCAATTTCACCGGAGGATTTTAAACCGAGGCAGCAATTCAATTTCTGAAACGCCACCCCTATCGACGTTACGATGATGGAGATGTGTCCGCTTAAGATTTACGGTTACTCGCGAAACTAGAGTTAATCTTCAATTATTAAAGAGGGTAATAAGTTTACGAGCGAGTGAAGCTTGAATTTTTTAAAATTTCCTTCGAATTTTACTATCTATAAAGCTTGAGTTACTGCAGCGGAGACTCCCTCAAGATTTCCACAGTGATCCAGCGTTCTTGACAGCAGTTTTAACATTGAATTAACAAAATTTGTATGCAAATAAATCTCTTCGATATTTATAAAAAAAAATTAAATATAAATTCAACCATAGATTTTAAATGAATTATTTTAATCTAAACTCCACCACAAAGTTGGCATTGAATTTGAGACTCGAATGCGAAGGTAGTATTTTTTATCACCCAAACTAGCGTGCTGAATTCGTAACTCTGATTCGGCCGATAAAATCGAGATACGAAGGGATGAAAATAGAAGAAATAAAACGGAGAGAGAGCGAGCGGGAGGGAGGTGGGGGTTAGATTGATTGTGCCGGGCACTTGCCCTGGAACACATCGACGAAGTTACCATTTACCGAGTATAGCAGACCGAGTTACGCAAAGTGGTGGACGTGGACGGCTACTACACAAACTGGCCAGTCGGTTCTGGCTACCAAACTTAATTTGCACTTCTCTCCCGTGCAGCCAACTTCCGGTCGAAGCTTACGTCCACCCCGCCCTCCACGGAACTTTCAAGTTCGATCGCTTTACCAAGTCGAATCTCGTTTATGTGTCGCGGCTGTTTTCGAGACTGGATTACGCGTTAAGCAATTTGTTTAAACGATTCAATAATAAAACACCGAGTAAAATATAGAGCTTATTTCATTACTGATCGCTCACTGTCATATCAAGCCAACCAAATTACTGCAAATGTATTAATAATAAACATATTTCATTTATTATTTCTCTGGATGTAGAATAATTGAATCTTATCGAAGAAAGAAGAATCTCTCGATATTCGATGAAATTTTCAAATAAAATGAAGAGAAATGTGAAAGAAAATCTAAGAAAATAAACATATTTTATTTATTATTTCTCTGGACTTACAATAATTGAATCTTATCTAAGCGAAGAATCTCTCGATATTCGATGAAATTTTCAAATAAAATGAAGAGAAATATGAAAGAAAATCTCAGAAAATAAACATATTTTATTTATTATTTCTTTGGACGTACAATAATTGAATCTTATCTAAGCGAAGAATCTCTCGATATTCGATGAAATTTTCAAATAAAATTAAGAGAAATATGAAAGAAAATCTAAGAAAATAAACATATTTTATTTATTATTTCTCTGGACTTACAATAATTGAATCTTATCTAAGCGAAGAATCTGTCGATATTCGATGGAATTTTGAAATAAAATGAAGAGAAATGTGAAAGGAAATCTAAATTGAGATGTACTTACAAGGGTGAGTGGCGGCGAACGGGTATTCGAGGGATGGCGGTAAACGCGGGGTGGGAAGGCCCGGGGGGCAGTGGTAGCAGAACATGCCCCCGGGCCTGGCCACCGTACCACCCCCCGGACCTCCTCCACCCGCTCCTACCGCCGACACCTGCTGTTGCTGCTGCTGTTGCTGTTGCTGCTGCTGCTGCTGCTGCTGATGGTGCGTGTGGTGCTGGTGATTATTGTTCGGCTGATGAGTGTGGACCGATCCAATCTGCAACCAGAATATTACGCAACGATGAGTCACCGAATGATTTTTTTCCGGGAAAACGAATCAGATGTCGTTAGAGTACTTGTCGGTACCTCTAGATGATCTACAACGACATTGCCCTTAATTTCCCGGCGACAATTGATAATTATAGTAGTGTTAATTATTAAACAACAGCCTGAGAGATGCAAGTAATACGTTTTCATAAAATGCAGTATAGTTCGTTCTGCGAATGTAAAAGTTTGCGCCCGTTTAATTTCCTGATGGATTACGTTGCAACTCGATACTTATTCTCTGTCGGGCAATTTGAATTACTGAGTTATCGAACTTACTACTAGAAATAGATATTAAGAAATGCGCTCTTTATGAGCGAAGTGTACTTATTCTGGTTCAAGGTAAAGAGCACGCGATACGATGGTTATTACTTGGCATTGATGTTTATGCGTTCATTTAGAAATTGATACGTACAGTGCGAGCAAAAATTTTGCTGGGCCCGCGCCCGATCCCCATTAAAGGGATTGTAAACCCCCGTGAAATAAATAATGCACGCGTTCGGGGGGAGGGCTCTTTGCCTAAGCAGGCATCGGTCGTTGGAACTTAATAAACGGCGCGCTTATCAATTTATAATGGGCCTCGGCAACGCATGCGCGTGCCCGCGATTACGCAACCCGACGAGCTTTAAACTAAATTGCAACGGCCCATTTTTATTACCCACTTTTTCATCCACTCGCTAAAAACGATTTGAATAAGTCGCGTCGTCCGTGGAACTTGATATCAAATTAAAATTGCATCAAGACTTTCCTCTCAGAGTAGTTGGCTGATTTTATGAACAAATCATGAGAGGACTTATTTATTAGGATATCATTTAGGGAACAGAGGAGATTAAATTCATTATTGTCAGGGAAAAAAAAAGAATTAGAAATGTGTTAATGAGAATTTTTATGTGATTCGAATTCAGGTTGGAATTTCAACGATTATCTTGTTTAAACAAATATCTACAGAGCTTTTGAACGGCGCGTAGACCCTCGGTTCTGTGTCTCAGTTCCGCGGTTTCCATCCGCCTCTCTAAGGGACAAATTGAATTTTCAATTGGGGATGGTCCGCCGAGGAGAAGAGGGGAGCCAGACGTCGAGAGATGATACTAATTGAAATTTGAAATTGATATTAGCGAATTATTTACCCCTCTCGCCGACACGACGACGCGACGGGATGCGCGCGTGTCGGGTATCAAAAGTAATTGGCTGCCAAACTTAACAGAATTTAGACCAATTCTCCTTCCGTCCTCCTTTCCTTGCTTTAGATTACAGTTCCTTTGTTGCGTTTTCTGATTAAATTCAACTGCATGCAAATTTACACTTTAATCACATTTAATCATTCTCTTTGCCATTTACATATATTATTTCTACCCAAAAAAATGTAGTACGTAATGCAATTATTAAACTGATTATAAAATATCTAAAAATCTGGTGTATACATATTTCATTTATAAAAAATATTTTGTATATGGTATATATACAGCCATTCGAAGAATTTGCTGAAGATTATTGAAACAAGATACAAACTTGATTTTCCCGTCTCTTCTGGAAAATCGAGCGACTGGGTCAATCAAGGCAGCCAATTTTCGCTGGCTCAGATCAAACGACGGTGACACCGTTAAACGGATCAGCCGATTAGTCGCAGGTAGTGGAAAGAATGATCGAAGCGAGGCCCCCTCGCAGCACAACCCCTTACGACGCGTTCCGAACAAAGTTGTAATGATGGAACATACGCGCCGACAGAAGGGACGAAATGTAGCGAGGATAATCCGCGGCGATGGGCGCCCCCCCGGGGTGGCCCCCGGGTCCACTCCTTCCCTTATAGACCCTCTCGAAAAATAAACCTGCGGTGTATTTGCGGTGCTCGCTCACCCGGCCCGAAACATTATGCCAGTGTTTTATTGCGCGATCATCCGCCCTTACAGTAGCGAAAAGGGATTTGCGGTGCGCTGCTGGCTGGTTCTCGAGTGGAATCGTGTTTACACGTTCAAACATCGAGCTCGGGATTTGTTACACGCTCCTTAAGTAACTTCTCTCTTTCTCTCGGTCTGCCAACGAGCTCTGGCCGATCTTCGGTCCAGGGAACGGTCGTTTTAAGTGTAAAGTACAATGAAATGGCATTACTGCGGGGTCCCTTCTACCTGCGAGCGGCAAGGATCGGCACGATTCTTGACCGATCTTTCTCAGGGCAGGTATATTTCCCCATTGTATCCGAGCCTTACGACTCGAGTCGAGGTCACATTATTGGTCACTGTTTTTCGTTTATAGTTTAAAAACTAAGCCTGATTTCGCATTTTGCCAGAGGAAATCGTTGTGCAGAATTATCCTCCCAGTTTGCCATTTCCGGCTCTTTTTACGGAACACCCTGTATACTCACATACTGAATGATTGGGTAGTAGCCCGGATTAAGGTATATACGTCAGGCAGCTCCTGTATTCGATTATTTACGAACGAGATCTTGTTACCCCGTTGCTAGTTCTAATTGCACCCGGTTTTATCGAATTATAAGAGGGTTCAACATGCTTGAAAGTAGGCTGATATTCGATTTCAATACGCCTCTGGTCCGCTGAGAATAGCCTGTACGCCGCCTCCTACGTTCAATTCTCCATTTACTTTATGAGGCATTAAATCATAATAATATTTTAACAAATTGCAATGATTCGCCGTCCCAAGATTTTTTAATAGAGCTCGGTAAATAAGTTGAAATAATTCATTGGCTCGTGTGTACTGATATTAATCTTAATTTTCGCTAAACTTCGTAAATTCAACTACGCATCATGTCGAAATTGGCATTACCCTCGATAGAGTTGCGATGCGTGTTATAAACTTTGGCGCGCATGCTACCGGAGGCAGCTTTGATTGACGGCATAATTTTATTACTCAAATTAAAACCTGTAATCCTCGAGTGGGAAACTCGATATTCGAAATCGAGTCAGATGTAACCAATGCCCGGTGCAATTTGCATCAACTTACACCGTGCAACAGTTATATAATATTTATACCCGCACGTTGAACGTATCTTATCGATTTTTCGGCGCACGTCCTCCGACGCGTAAGAGTCGCAAATTAATCGAATCGCATTATTAATTAAATCGGAAATCGGTAATCTGCGAATAGAAGAGCCAATATTTGAGTGAAATCGAGTCGGGATGTAACCGTGCCCGGTGCTGTTTAGTTTAGATTCCGCGCGGCGTTATAACGCTCTGCCGTGCTCATGCCGGCTCATTAGAGAGCGGGGCGTTAATTGCATAATTGGTGCCGGCAATTACGTTGAACACGAGAGAGCAAAGAGCCGCGCGTTGTCGCGTCCCGTCTCCCGCCCCGCGACTCGCCCCGCGCCGTCGGAGTGACGTCAACATTCAATAATTCGGCACGCGACGACGACAATCGCGTGAATCGCAATTAAAAGCGATAACACCGTAATTACCTCGCCCCTTCGGCTCGGGGGTTGAATTTCTCGAATCTGATCAACCCCTTCTTTCCCCATAAACTTTACTCTCGATCGCCGTTTTTTTTTTTTCTTACTTTTGTGCAAAAATTTATAATGTATAAATAATAATGAATACTCGGTGGAGGTGTTCTAACAAATTCAATCGATAGAAGCTGAAGAGCGTTGTAAAAGTTGGCAATCTTTTCGCGAGGGAATGATTAGGAATAAGTTAAGTTAAATAATCGTGGTAATCGCATCAGCAGGCAGAGATCGAGCCGAGCATAATAATTTCGGATAGTTTGTGGCTCGTGAAAGCTTGCCAGTATCCGGGGGTTGTAGAGCGTGTACGCGCGCGCGTTAGTAAAGAGGTTAGAGCACCGGGGGAGCAATACCATATGCAAAATTAACCTCCATTAAATGCGTTAACTCGGGCGACGAGCATGCTCCGATGCGCTTAACCAAAGTACATTACACCGTGTATACTCCGCGTCTATGTACCTACATACATACTCCGCTTTGCCCTTTCCTCTATACAGGGTGTTTAATCGACGAGACAATCGAAAAACCTGATTGCCAATACGNTAAATTAAAACCTGTAATCCTCGAGTGGGAAACTCGATACTCGAAATCGAGTCAGATGTAACCAATGCCCGGTGCAATTTGCATCAACTTACACCGTGCAACAGTTATATAATATTTATACCCACACGTTGAACGTGTCTTATCGATTTTTCGGCGCACGTCCTCCGACGCGTAAGAGTCGCAAATTAATCGAATCGCATTATTAATTAAATCGGAAATCGGTAATCTGCGAATAGAAGAGCCAATATTTGAGTGAAATCGAGTCGGGATGTAACCGTGCCCGGTGCTGTTTAGTTTAGATTCCGCGCGGCGTTATAACGCTCTGCCGTGCTCATGCCGGCTCATTAGAGAGCGGGGCGTTAATTGCATAATTGGTGCCGGCAATTACGTTGAACACGAGAGAGCAAAGAGCCGCGCGTTGTCGCGTCCCGTCTCCCGCCCCGCGACTCGCCCCGCGCCGTCGGAGTGACGTCAACATTCAATAATTCGGCACGCGACGACGACAATCGCGTGAATCGCAATTAAAAGCGATAACACCGTAATTACCTCGCCCCTTCGGCTCGGGGGTTGAATTTCTCGAATCTGATCAACCCCTTCTTTCCCCATAAACTTTACTCTCGATCGCCGTTTTTTTTTTTTCTTACTTTTGTGCAAAAATTTATAATGTATAAATAATAATGAATACTCGGTGGAGGTGTTCTAACAAATTCAATCGATAGAAGCTGAAGAGCGTTGTAAAAGTTGGCAATCTTTTCGCGAGGGAATGATTAGGAATAAGTTAAGTTAAATAATCGTGGTAATCGCATCAGCAGGCAGAGATCGAGCCGAGCATAATAATTTCGGATAGTTTGTGGCTCGTGAAAGCTTGCCAGTATCCGGGGGTTGTAGAGCGTGTACGCGCGCGCGTTAGTAAAGAGGTTAGAGCACCGGGGGAGCAATACCATATGCAAAATTAACCTCCATTAAATGCGTTAACTCGGGCGACGAGCATGCTCCGATGCGCTTAACCAAAGTACATTACACCGTGTATACTCCGCGTCTATGTACCTACATACATACTCCGCTTTGCCCTTTCCTCTATACAGGGTGTTTAATCGACGAGACAATCGAAAAACCTGATTGCCAATACGAAACAGAATCCAAAATAAATGCAATCTGAAAGAGCTGAAATTTCTCATTATAATCGAATTATTCTTTCGTTTATTAAAATACAAAGTTTTGTTTCAAACTTAACGAGATTTTTGAATGTTTCAGCTCATAAGGATTAATAATGAACTGAATTTAAACTTGAATTGAATTTATATAACGTTGCGGGCCATGAATAATTTTCTACAAATCCATTTGCGAATTCCTTTAACGGATGGAATAAATTCCGTGAACTCTATTTGAATTACCATTCAATTTCTATAATACAGAATCTTTTATTATTTGAGTTTCGCGACAGGAGAACGTATGTACATCACACCCTCGCTGCAAAAGTATCACAAGAAGATACACTTGAGCTGTTTCATTATTTCCCTCGTTCATGAGCTCGATTAAAAAATTGTTTATTCCGCTGCAGATTTCAAAACAAAATCTTCTTGTAAAATACGAGGCATGTTTTTGAGTCGTGACACCTTTGGAGGGAGTGTGTGATTCATTACGAGCGTTCGGAATAATTGTATATACTATGTAAATTCGGTGAGATGCGGTTCGTTACAGAGTTTGCTCTAAATATATATCACGTATTGAAGCGAAGTTCGAGAGGGACTGGCAAGAAGTGTTTCGATTGGCACGGGTCAAGAAGAGGAAGGGAAGAGCGTGCCCCGGCGAACGTTAATAATATCGTGTCGCGGACAATACAATACAATTGCGGTGGATCGGCTTCTTCAATAATATTACGGCATAGAAGACGACGTTTAACGGGTTAAGAGCGGCGCGCATTGTCGTCTCGTTGAAAAGAAATCGAGGACGAAACGAACTGTGGGTAAATATAAGCCCAATTAGAACGCGCTAACGCCGCGACGCCGCCGCGTATCTCGCCGTTAGACCATCAACCGTTCTGAAAACTAGGCTCCAACCTTATTGAAATAGAAATTAGATCATCAGAATTATTAACTTAAAGCAGAAATTGAAAAAGATCTCATGTGTAAAAGGTAGAAAGAAGAATAATGCTAAAAGACAAACAGAATGTTAAACACTTCATGATTATTTTTATCCTATTATTTCTCCTATTCTAAATTGACGTTGGAAGTGATTTATCTTGGAGAACGATCCGTAATAAAATCGTTGAACTATACATAGAATTTGGAATGACACATAGTCAATTAAGGAAAGTGTAAAGGGCGAGGAAAGAATTCGGNTTCTCCTATTCTGAATTGACGTTGGAAGTGATTTATCTTGGCGAACGATCCGTAATAAAATCGTTGAACTATACATAGAATTTGGAATGACACATAGTCAATTAAGGAAAGTGTAAAGGGCGAGGAAAGAATTCGGTGGGGAGGTTTGCTTATTAAATTGTGCTATCCAGGAATACAAGGAGCGTAACACGTACACGGCGCATCCAATTTGTGCCGGTTAATTAATTCCCTCCAATTTATTCCAGGCCGGCCAATAAAGAGAAACCGGGACCCGAGCGGACCGATGCGATGTGCCACCGCAATATTGTCCCTAATGAAATCTTCGTTTAATCGCGTACACGCGCACACCAGCACGCACACGTATACGTATATCTCACTCCGTCAATTTTTCCGATGCCCGACGACGTAACACGACGTTAATGCCTCAATTGGCCGGTCGAACAATTTTTTTCTTACGGTTATGCGGGCTTGATTTCTACGCTCTAATCTCGAGGAGCCTTAAGAATTTTTTTTACAATTTTTATTAGAATTTCGAGATAAGAAGAATTTTTTTATATCAATTTAAAGAACGGAATTGTATTTTTAATGTATTGAATATTCTTCCTCAAGTGTACTTTTCCTATTTTTTGTACACCTACACAATTTTCTGTAATCTAAATGGAGTGGACTATTCTTTTATTGATTTCACGTGGCCACAAAGTGAACGTCAACGATGATGAATAATAGCCTGCGAAACAATTGAGACGCGATAATGGTAGCCAAACTGGGGTTGAGCTCAAAGGGCATAAACGTATGCCTAGCTACCGGTACCCGGAAACGGAGCCCCTCGTCCGGAGAGAAATCTTTTTCCTTTGTATAGGTGACATTAATCGCGATAGCCCCGAATGATAAATGAGTCCATCGAAACGCAGAAGAGAAAATGTGATCTTTTTATTAGACCGATTTTGTATAAAATCTTAAATATTTATATAAGAAAATCATTGCAGTATCATAAATCTATAAAAACAAATAGCATAATAAGAAGTCGTAAATTAATGACAATATGATTACAGATGAATCTAATCGTTTAGGCGATTTGACATCAATTTGCCGATGTTTGATCTCGCACTTACGAAGGGTGAGAACAGGGTTGGCATAGACGTTCGATGGAGTGTACGCAGCGAGAGAAGCGACGGGGTGTATACGTATGTGCAATGCGGTGGAATCGAGTGGAGAGAAAAGTCAAGTGAAGAGACACAAGAGAGTGGCGTCGAATCAAGTGTTCATCATCCCCGGATTCAATTCACCCCTAAGGGATTAATCGATTCCTATTCCTATTGCTTACTGCTTCCATTGTTTTCTATCATCCATAAATGTCAGATTACTATTATAAAACTAATCTACATAAAAAATCCGCAATTTTCGATTGCAATACTTAGGAGAGGAACTTTTGTCAACGTTGCTACTAACATTCCCTGACTTTTGTAATGACTGAAACAATTGGGTACTGACTCATTTTAAGGATTTGACTGTACCTTTTTCTTTCACCCCTTTTCACGTTTCGGGCTCGTGAACACCCGCGCGGACGTAGGCGAGAATCGGTGACCGATTCCAACGCGGCCAGCGGTTTTCGGTTTATTTCCCGCTTTATCCGTTTACGTTTGATTTATCCCGGCTGTCGCGCACCACCCTCCACGCTCCACGCCTCGATTATTCGTCAAAGCAAAACTCACTGAACGCGTGAAGACAAATACTGAATAAAAGAAACATAAGTACTAATTCTCATTGACATTGACCGTTTATTGTAACAGCTATAAGAAATCTAATAAGAATTATTATTACAATATTATATTTATATATAACTGACTCAAATAATATGCTGAGGTCAAAATTACACGAAATATGTTCAATAAAAATACAATTGCAATGAATGCGATAAATGAGATACACAGTACGTACTGAATTTGCGGAATCGAAGAATTCCTTCGAAATCCAAAGTGAGGAACGTTACTAGATATTGGTTAGCGAACAGGGGTGGGTGGATGGGCGACATATTGGACGAAATTGGGCGCATATCAAACGGAAGAGAAGGGAAGGGAAGGCAATTTGGAATTGTACCCCGTGCCTCGCGGCCTTGGGGCGATACCGGGAAGCGGAGGCCACCCCTCGGCCCCGCCACCCACCCTGCCTACCCTACGGCTCTCTCCGCCACTTTCGTTCCTTCTCCTCCCTCCTACCGTTTCGCGATATTATATCGCGGTGGGAAGAGCCTATCCAGACGCGAGTTCCTCTCGTCTTGGAACGAAGTTCAAATTAGATACAGCCGACGGGAACAATGGTGGCTACGGGTAAATATGATACCGTGTGCCGCAGTATAATTTCGTATTCCCTTTGCCGTAATCGGCCGAGGCGTACGATTTGCCTGCTGGAATAGTGTTTGCTGATTGGAAGAACGCCTGACTCGATTTCCGACGAGACACCATCTCAGATACTGTCTCACTTCTTAATTGATAAGATAAATTGGTTCGAATACGTCACAAATACTCGGCCACAGATTTCGTGCATCTACAAAAAATGCTACTCGACGCCAGAAACGTTTATTCGATTACGCGTCTTTCAAACTGATAAAATGACTGGGGTCCGATGTGCAAACATGGGAAGTGCGCGCGTGTGCCTGTGAATAAGTACGCGCAACGTGGAATTTCGCTGAAAGATGTGATTATACTCGGCGACTAGTGTAACGTAGCCGGAATCGATACGGCGGTCGAGAATTGCAGCTGGTTGAATCTGTGCCCCGAGCCCGAGCCACGCACACGCCTCGCGAGGATTTTCACATGAACGGGCGCGCGCGCACACACACACGCGCGAGCGGAACGGATCCACTTGCGATCGATGAACGCATAGAGAAACGTACATACGTACGCGTACCCGCAAACAAACTCATCCGTGTAATTGGCAAATTGACGGATTAATTGAATCACGGCCGCCGATGGGTGCTTATACCCTCCCCATCCTCTCTCTCTCTCTCTATTTCTCTAGCTTTACCGTTCGAATTTAATGTGTAACGTTATACCTAAACGAAGTAATGGCAATATGAATTAAAATGAAAAATTATATTAAATATCAGAACTATAGAATATTTCTAAGTATACTAAAGAGAATACGAAGGAAGAGACAGTCTTTTCAAGGCCGAAAGACATAAAGAATAATGCTATTAAATGAAGACATACATTTGATAAAAGGCAAAATAATCTATTAACAACTCGACTACGGAATATCTGTGGTTATTAAATAAACAGATTATACGGTTGATAAGAGATAAAATAATGTATCAACCGTCAGAGGCCGGGCATATCCGGCTATTAAATAAACATGGTATACTTGATTTTAAATAAGTTGAACTCCGAAGAAGGTGTACGATCGGGGAATCGGTTAAGGGGGGTAGTTTACACGGAGGTGAACACACGCGCGCACGAAGGGGGATGGACACGCCCCCGCGAGAATCCAAGGGGTTTGTGGATGGGCGAAGGGAAAAGAGGTACCCGTAGGGAACAAGAGGGAAGGCAAAAGGTTGCTCGATCCACCTTAGCTACCTAAGTACATGTATATATGTATGTATCGGTACCAGCCCCGCTTTCCGCCCCCGGGGGTCGGCCCTGTTTTACGCTTTTCGACTTTTTCAAGATTTATCCCCGCCGCTTCCTCGCTAAATCGCTTTCCGGGCGAAATTTACGGTCGGGCATTAATACAGCCGGAGCGCGCGGGGCGAAGGGGCACCTAGCATGCATTCCCGACACGTTCTTCCTCTACCTGGCCTCCACCACTTTCTTTACGGCTATCCGCTCTCTGCGCCCCTGGACATTTTCGGGCTTGTTTTATGCTATCATCCCCCTTTGATGCTCGCGCGATACATATCGCACAAATTGAGATTCTCATTCATACTTCGTAGTCCATTAAACAAATCTCGCGAATTGCTGTACGATTTTTCGAAATTAAAAGTCAATTGTAGAAGAAGATAGCTGGAACTTAATTAAAAAACACAACTCTGAAATTTCGAATCATCCCTGGACATTCAAGAACGACTCGAAATTATTTTTAAGAATCTCTTACTGCNGTACTTCGTAGTCCATTAAACAAATCTCGCGAATTGCTGTACGATCTTCCGAAATTAAAAGTCAATTGTAGAAAAAGAAAGCTGGAACTTAATTAAAACACACAACTCTGAAATTTCTAATCACGCCTGGACATTCAAGAACGACGCGAAATTATTTTTAAGAATCTCTTACTGCTTTTTTATCGAGCAATTTAGGGGAGTGAAAAAAATCGGCGGTCATGCGCTGTGGGGGAGCTCGGTATAAATTATTCAGGGGTGCGAACGCGCCGCAGACTTATAAGTATAAACGACGTGAAAACGCGACAAACTTGCTGGACCAACGGTCATTCAGTCGCCACGTGACCAAACGAATTTCGAGGCCGGGATTTCAGCCAGGAAAAATGGTCCATCGAATTGGATTCGAGGGACACGGGGCTACAGGGGATGAAGAAGACGAGGCGAAATAAAATTTCAAGAATCTCTGCGTCACTCGATTGTTCGGCTCTGTTTAAAGTTGTGTCACGAGACTGATTTTATATTACGTTCAAAATTACCTTCAACCCTTTCGTAAAACTGAAGGACCCAAAAGTAATACATATTCCAATGCTTAGATGATAAGAGAAATGAAATGCTTCACGTCACACGAAAAGTCTGCGGTTCATTAAAAACGGTTCAGCTTGTGGACCATTGAGAAATCACAGCGAGAGGGGGTTAGTTTGAGGGGTAGATCCGTCCAGGCTTTTTTCTTCTCGCGTGCTCTCTCGCGGGTTAATACGATTTGCCCATTGCCGAGTTTCGCCTGAATAAATGATAGGAGCGAGCCGATTCGCGTGTTATCTCATCCGTCGTCGAATATTCGTTGCCCGGCAATTATTAATGGCCGCGTGGCGCCATCGCGATTAACAGTCAATTTCGCCCGAGTCGAAAGTCTTCGGACGCGTGTGTCACGTACAGTCCAACACAAAATACTACAGCGAAAAGTTCAAACCGAGATTCAAGAAAAATTTATTCAGAACAATAAATTACAGCATTAAATCGTTAATGCAGATTCTCTTATCTGTATCGATTAAAAATTAAAATACATCTAAGATATCAGATACGCGTTAGAAAATTCGATGAATATTTCATTGAAATTAATTTGAAAGTCCGACAAATTTAGAAAATTGACGTATTTAAAATTTTACCGTGGCTTTTACAGCCGGTCGANTAATAAATTACAGCATTAAATCGTTAATGCACATTCTCTTATCTGTATCGATTAAAAATTAAAATACATCTAAGATATCAGATGCGCGTTAGAAAATTCGATGAATATTTCATTGAAATTAATTTGAAAGTCCGACAAATGTAGAAAATTGACGTATTTAAAATTTTACCGTGGCTTTTACAGCCGGTCGAAGCGGGGAGTGTATAAAAGAGCGAGAGGAACAGGGCACGAGAAAAATAAATTGATATAACATGATGGTGGACAATTGAGAGAGGAGTTATATAGTTGCCTGATGCGTTTAATACGCTTGAAGCAAAGCAGATAGCTCTCGCTCTAAATTGCCGCTTAAGTAACTTAAATTTAATTTAATTTCGCATTGGTTCCATTGCCGTCTCTCTCGCTGGCTGCCTCCCTCCCTCCCATATTTAATTCAATACTTGCCCGTACACATTGCGTTAAAGACGACGACGGCTAAGCATATTGTGTACTTATGCAACTCCGTGGAGCGGAGGAAAATTGGATGAGAGGGTATCGGCGATCGGGGCTCGGCTGCGGCCGATTCGGAAATATTGGCACAATCTAACTAGTTCTCAATTCGATCTGAGTCCAGCTGTGGCTCGTTTAAAATGTTTGAAATTGAAGGCTTAATAGTAAAGGTGAGCCAGCAGAGCGACTGATTATTCTTTCGTTTCATTAGAAGAGGTTCCGTATCAATTTGTGTTTGACAGAGCTCATTGAATTAATGAATTCTTGCCTCGGCAAGTGACGATTTATTTTAAACGACGATCCCGGCCGATTCAGCGTTCTCGTCGTCAGATATAATTTTTTAGCTCACTTCTCTGCGCGCGTGCCTTTTAGTTCGTTTTTTCATTTGAATTTTTTATCGAATTTCCCGGTGGATTTTGATTCCTCTTTTTGCTGTTTATAAGCTTTTGGAATATGCATAGACGCGTATGGTATTTTATTTAAACGGCCGTTTTTTCGCCGAATTTTTCCAAATGCGAGGAGCGCGCCGGAAAGTGCTCGCGCAAACAAATCGATCAATTTGTAATTAAATCACTCCTCTCTGTCGACGCGGCCACCCCGGCGAGAGCCGATTTATATTTAAATTCGATTCAAATCCCTGCAATCCTGCCTGTGCATATGCATGCGCCGCTGCGCGCGTTTCGTTTAAAAATAATTTAGACACCTGGCTTATTTTCGTTCCCATCGCCCGTTCAAAATTACGCTGCTCGTAAGACTTGTCGAAAAAATACGATAACAATTCCGATCAAATGAACGACATAGTAATTCAACAATGATTAGCATTTTCTTTATCTGAAGAAGTGTTTTATGCCTAATCCACTGATTAGAGTAACCGAGATTTGGCGAAAGCCTTCACCTACCAGAATTTTAAAGATTTATCCTTGTTCGCAGTTCAAGAATGAGCGAAATGTTAATTAAGCAGTGTGGATAAATAAAAGAGTAATTAATCCCCCTGAAAGATTCGTCGAATTCGCTAATCGAAGCGGCTCGTAACATAAAAAATGCATTACGTAAAAAAGATCGGACGCGATGTTAAAATGAAAAACAGAACGCTCTTAACATAACACGCGCAACCGGGCGATTAATTATTAATCGGCCAATGGAACGGAAGTAGATAAACTCTTTTCCACAAACGAGCGATGCCGATTGGGAAGAAAAAAATATGGTAACGCGGTTAAACAGCGATCCGTCGGAGGGCAGAAATTATGTAAGCAACGTTAACGCGATGATGCGAACGCAATCAACGATTTTAATTCGTATGCCGACTCCCTTCCTCGGTGAGGGTTTAATTAATAGTTAAGAGACGTTTTTTTCCTTGAAACGGAAATCACCCGGTCAAACCAGATTCTACTTTTCCTCTTAAGAGTATCGCATCAGAATATTGATGATTCATTGTCGCTATTTTATTTAATTACTTCTTCTAATTCTCTAACAATATTCTCCAACATGTTAACAAACAATGATGATATAAATAAGCAATAAGAATCATAAAGTATACGTGGAATATAAAAAAACCGTATATCTAAATTTCATTTTTTAGATTAACATTAAAAATCTGAATGATTTCGGAATGTATGTTTGACCGGAACAGGTACCAATGAAAGGGGAAAAATGTGATGCCGTATCGGAAGGGGGTGTCGCAGAAGGGGTTGAACGGTGCCGTCTAGGTAATGACAAAAAGTAGAAGCAACGTGGGACGGGGGAGGGGGCATTATCATTGCGTACTATACGGTGGCATTAAAGCTGTAGGGGGCCAGGATTAGGATGTCGGCCATTACCGCGCGTCACTGACCGTTTATTCTACGCCGTGTATGCCTCACTTCCTCTAGAAACGAGCGTATGCGTACAGTAGATACACGCTGTACTTCCATACGCATGCCTAAGTACCGAGCACGTAACCGGTGGATGAGGACACCGGCGAGGTCGTCAAATCTCGACAAAATTCATCTGAAACTTGTCCCGACCGAAACGCACACGCGCTTCAGCTTAAACCTGCCTACTTATAAATGCAACACTTGCCGAACGTTTCTAATGCTTTAGTAAACCCATGAATACATGTATTTATACGTGTACATTTACATCGTAAATATAGGTACGTGTAAATATGTGTGTATGTCCTCAACAATTTTTCCGATAATAATTGTCTTCCTGGAAACAATCTAAACAATGTAGAGTTCCTTATAATTGCGAAATTGATTCTGAACAACTTTGAACCAGAGGCATTTGACTCATAGCTTATTATCTTCTGAAATAAAGGATCCTCGGTAGAACAATGCTACTCTGACTGAATCAAGTGTCACTCATCTCCCCAAACCATTACAATAATTGCTCATCAAATATTGGAACTCACGTCCTGATAATTAAACGAATTTCGTGCATAGGACAATAGAATAAAATGAAACGCATAAATGAATTTATGAAATTATATGAAATATCCAAATTTGTATCAAACATTCTATAGGAATGTGATTTTTCTTAATGATTCCATTTCACAATTTCCGATCTGGACTTTTTATATAAATTAAGTGTAGCAGTGGTCCAGGCCCTGGAGATTGAGAAAAATGAAAAATGATTCGTGGTGCGGGTTCGGAAGCCGCGTGATCGCGGCGAGAAATGACGTCACGGGTCCTGACCCCCGGTTTCTACGTATATATACGTCGGCCGGAGGCAGTGCGGGCCCAAGACGAAGAGAAGAGAGCGGAGGCCCGCAGCTGCCGCCCCGGCTGCCAACACAATAATATCTAATTAATTTATTAATGAGGTTAAGTTGGCAGGATTGGACGGCAGACAGCGAGCGCGAGCCGACTCGCGTTCCGTTCGTTTTACTTTCAACATCTCTCGTCGCGAGAGGAAATTAACCCTTTTTAAGTTACCAACAGGCTAATGCGTGCTGCGTGTCACAACCTTAAAACCAATCGATGATATTTAATACAAATATATGCGATTTGATTACGACACCCTGTACCGACTGACATTGCAAATTAAACAATATCCAATTCTCTGAAATGAACGAATTGATCCCCTGATTTAGTAATTCATTGTTATGTGATTCTGCATTTAAATTGAATTCTTTATATTGTATTGTCTCATGTTTGTACAACTAACTAACTACATTCTCGTATTTCCAACCCGCATGGTTTTCACTCTAATCAATTTAAACAAGTCAGCCAGCAATAAAAATAACCATAACCGAGGTCGGTTCTGAGAGATTTTTAAGGGAGAAGAGAACCCGGAAAGACGTTGACGATGACGGGTATAAAGAAGGGCGGTACAATAAAGCTTGTCCGTCCTCGTTCTCGTCAGATCCAACGCTACCGTGAATCCCTACAGACCACCCGAACCAGTCTGCGGTTAAACCCGAGGAATCGACTCGGCGAACGTAACCCGCGTTACGATTTTTTTTCTTTACCCTCCCTTGACAATTATTCTTAACGCTTAATTCCACATNCACCGTGAATCCCTACAGACCACCCGAACCAGTCTGCGGTTAAACCCGAGGAATCGACTCGGCGAACGTAACCCGCGTTACGATTCTTTTTTCTTTACCCTCCCTTGACAATTATTCTTAACGCTTAATTCCACATTCGAAAATTGCCAAATAGAATTCCAGAAAACCAACAATTTTTGTTTGAACTACAGTCTTTTATTTAGACAGATTTTTATTCTCAAATGAAAATGATTAATATTTAATCAATTTACTAAAACTGATTAATGATTTAATAATACGCGTATTACGTATACAAATTTTAATTGAAAAATCAATGTCTGCTGTTTTAATCATGTTTAAATGAAATGCTATGCGTTTAATTCAGATAGAGGACGACGAAGAATGTTAATACCCAAATTAAATAGTGATTCCGATTTACTGTGGCGTAATGCTTGTTTATTAAACTGGTTGTATAAATAATCATTTAAGGTTTTATAAAATTACAAAAATCGAAAATCTCCACGTGATGTATAAAACTTCACAAATATTAATTTGTTCCAATACACGAAATCGACGATTCTATTTGTTTGATGAACAACAGATGCATGTGACGTGTGAAAATTGTGCGAATTCGTGGGTTCGTTTATCAAACATGTGATAATTAAAAAAAAAATTACATTCAAACAAAAAAGCAAAGACGAAGAGACAAGGTAAACGTATCGAACTATTCTTTTGCGTCGTACAAGAATATTTAGAAAAGAAGTAATCAGCAATTTTTTGATTAATCTAAGGAATGTAACTTTTCATATAACTGCATAAAAAACTCCATTTCAATTATAATACATTGTCAACAGATTGGAGTAAAAGTATCTGTGGCCATATTCTGCTGCCGTCGGACAGGTCGCGTCCAATAGAATGAAAATTCTATCGTTCTCTCACTTTTTACCACGTAAATTGTGGTTGAATAAAGAAACATGGAAATCGTAATTTACGGGCAGATCAAACTGCATTGTCATTACACGAGATTAATGATAATTCCCGGTGTTATCATCGCGATTAGAGGATGGTAACCGAAACGATTGGAATACTTGATTATTCTGAATACATATTATCCAATTTTCCTCGAGCACCCCCATCAAACATAATTGAAAATATAGCTAAATGCTATTACACCGGGCTCGAGCTGGTGAATTATGGTTCGAACCAGTTACGCTTGGAATTTCTATTTAACGCTATACCAATTGTGCATTTTATGATATGATGAGATAGTACGTTTTATACTTTTCCTGAATCACTCGTCATGAAACTCAATTTTAATCATATTTATTACAATATGATTGGTATAACAATAGAAGTAGGTTTCATTTTTCCTGTCTAAGAGACGAAAATCATCCCTTTAAATTTTTATACAATTGGAACACAGACTGAATGAGAGTATAGAATTATTTTCTAAGGCAGAATGAAATGAATACATAAAACCAAATAAAATTTATTAATCTTATTAATTGTTTTCAATTGTTTTGTTAGGCTCAATATTTACTCAATATTTTAACTTGCCAAATTAAGTTTGATTATCGGTATTTGATAAGAGAGATTTGAAATTTGGAAAGGGTTGGCTCACCTTGGCCAGTGGCGGGCTATGCGTAGGGGGATGATAGTGCGCGGAGGAAGAAGGGCTCGCGGGTGGCCCCGCGCCCCCGGGTGAAATGGTACCGCCCCCGGGGGTTAGAATCCTGGACTCGTGGCTAAACAAC
Organism: Ceratina japonica; assembly: GCA_019453355.1. NCBI lineage: Eukaryota > Metazoa > Arthropoda > Insecta > Hymenoptera > Apidae > Ceratina > Ceratina japonica. The sequence continues at coordinate 50,184 of SMSR01008282.1, forward strand.
ACTTTCCCGATTATCTCCTCCTCTCTTCAGGACTCTGTCTTAAACTCCTTCTTCTTCTCCTTTTACAACTCTTCTGCCAACCCGATCACAATACAATAATAACAACGATCTCCTTCTATTATTTTTGTTAACACTATGTTTAAACAAAGTTTGTTTGACTGTGAATTTTATTCATCGACTTCTGATCTATTGTGACTTGAAGATTCAGAGTACTTTGCTTCGTCATTCTCGTAAATTTTGTTTATTTTTAAGGGAAATACAGAATTTCCAGGTTTTGTACTTAACACTCCAGACACGCGATCTTGATTTAATAATATCTACAGTCTTTGATAACCTTTGGCACTTCAGTTTATGTTTTAACAAAGTTAAGCCAAAATGTTTTGATTTTATGTCAATTCATTTACAATTGCACGCCTAAGAGAATATTGTCCTTATTAAAACTTCGTAAGTTCAAATGTTTATTTATGAAGCGTCTTTCAGACTTGCCAAGGAAATCAAAATTTACCGCCACGAGGATGAAACCCAAGCGTCGCAAGCTTTCCGTTCAGTGGACAACTGATTTCTACTTTTGATTAGCTTCTTATTTGATTCTTTTCTAGATGATCACAAACTTGTCGATCGGTGTCGAACTTCTTTCAAAACTGAAGGATTTTTTAACTGGGAGAAAATCCTTTTGTTAGAATTCTTCAATCGAACCTTGGCGCAACTTCAATTTGAAAATTCTTTAAACGTTTGAATTTTCATTGAAAATCCGACGAGTTGATACAGCGAATCTTGTGTGTGTACCGATCTTTTTCAGTAATTCTTCTATTCCAATTTCATTCCTGTTCTCCAGACGTCTCCCATTTAGTAAAAAATCTTCTGTTTATAATTGCACAATCCTTCACGCCTCTTCTAACGATATATCAATTTCAAGTCCAGAAACACGCCTAAATATACGTTCTGTCCAAGTTATATCTTTTCTTAACAGATCACAATTAAATTATGCACCCAAACGTCCTTGCCAAGCCACGTATCAATCACAAATAAATTACAGACCAAAAAACGATCGGTCGACGTGTAAGTGCGTCGTTTTGCTTAAGTCGAATCGCAGTCTAACTCCGAAACGTCTCAAACCACTTATCAATCACAATTAAATTGCAGGCCCAAAAACAGTCGTTCGACGAGTACGCGTGTAATCAGTGAATCTTGCTCCGGAATCGCAGCCTGACTTTGAAACTCGTTCGCCTCGATCCACTTATCAATCACAATTAAATTGCAAACCCAAGAACGATCGTTCGACGAGTGTGTACGTTCTCGCTTGAAATCTGAGTTTGAAACTCGAGTACGTCGCAGCGAGCGGAGCCGAGAGACGCGAGAACTCGTCGAGGGTCCCAGAGCCGGATTGCGTGTACTCTCGGTAACGGCGACGACGACGTCGCGGTGCCGTCGTCGACGACAGAAGCGTGTTCGATAGGCGTAACCGCGCAAGCGTCGAGCAGAGTCCGAGGCGTGGCCTCCCACGAGTTTCTCCTCTCTCTGTTCGAAATGAAGCGATATCATGACGCGGGGGTGCACGGGGGTGGCCCACGTGGTTTTATTGGCCAAATATAACGCGTACGACAAACATCCCTGGTGTCCCCACCGCGGCAGGCCGCGTGTTCCTACTACCCCGTCCGAGGAGACGCGACGAGATAGTCGTCATGGTGTAAATCGTGTTTACCCCTCTCGGCCGACGGTGTATCGCTTGAACCCTCTGCTCTCCATCCCTCCCTTCCGACTTTCTTCCACCCGGACGCCGGAGAAGCCCCTCTCACCCCTTTCCTCGGCCTGTTTCTTGGATCATTTCTTGGATGCCGTTTAAGGGATGAAATTTCACTGTTTCGGCTTTGACGTCAACGTTATCTCCACAAAAGAATCCATGCTTCAAACAGCACTCACAAAATCCTCTTGCGTGCTCTTCCTTCGTTTTCCAAAATCAAATCGAAGACGCTGTCTTAATAAAACTTCGACCTGGAAAACTTTTGATTTGATTTACAACTACGATAGACACGTGCATATTTCCTCTAACGAATTCCTCGATTCATTTTCGCCAATGAATCACACTGGTATGATCCATTGAACGTACGTACTATAAAAATGATTTAATTCTCGCTGGGCGCGAAGGAAAATCGTAAACGGGCCGGGAAAAAAATTGTGGGATAGATAACTGGATATTTCGTGAAAGGCTAGAGGGGTGAGAATTCTCTACTAGTTACACACGTACACTGCTGCTCAAAAGTACGTGCACGCTTCCTTGGCCGTAATAAAACCACCAGCGAATTTTAATCAATTATTCCATTTGTCCAAGATTTCATTAAATATCTTGCCAATTGCAAGAATAAATATTTTCACGTCTTTTAATTATTATCACTTATGCTAGTCTTTTACCATTAATTGTTTCATTATTTCATTATTAATGTACACTTCCATAATATGTATTTTGTATAAGCGAGGCGTAAACATACTAAATCTTTGATCAAATAAATCAACTTAATAATATCAAGTTATTATTAATATTCTATATCAAATATTTATACGTAGTCAAATATAATAATAATCATTGTACGACAATAACGATTTGGATGAAACGTCGAAAGTGGCAGGTGTCCACGTACTTTTGAGGGACAGTGTATGTAGGTGGTGTGTTAGTTCGCAAGTGGAGAGCGTGGTGTAATCCAGTCACCACGAAACGCGATTACTCGGTCTAACTCGGTCTGCCTTTGGCTCTCTCTGCCCCCACCGCGCCGTGAATTTCGTTCTTTGATTGCTTCCAGCCCATCCAATCCAGCTGTAATTTCACTTTTATCATTCCTAATCGTTTAGTCGCTGGTGGCTCACTGATTTCCGTTCTTGTTGCTCCAGTTTTTATTGGAAACGCGAGGACCCGAGTCCCCGGCGAAGAAATTCGATAGCGATTGAAATTGGAGCCGAACCGAGGAATCGCCACGTGACAGATTTTTATAGAAGCTCGATACAACATTTAATACAACGTTTCGTGTAATGACTGACATAATAAATTATATGATAATCGATACGACAAAGATATTTATTCCTTATCGCATATTGAAAACGACGCAATCGTTTCGTTGTAAATGCCCCTATTGGATCACCGATTTGAGGGATCATTCTATTTCGAGGAATACTACTGGAACGGCTAATTCATCCCCCACCAGCTTTCAATTTGCCAGCTTCGTAGCGTCAACGGGTCCGGCTGAAATTCCGGCAGCGTCGGCGGCGGAGGTTGTTTAATAAAATAACCTCGTTACGCCGCAGCCGACCTAACAGGGCCGGGGGGGAAGCGGAGGGGCTCGCGGGGGCGCGAGAGGATCCGGCGGAGTGTAAAAGACCGAGTCTCGGAACCGGGGGAGGGCAGGGAGGGCTAATGTAGCAGCGGTGGCTGGCTGCTCGCCTTGTAGACGTGGGGCGCGCACCCCGAAAAGAGGGGTAGCTGGGGTATGGAGAGTCAGGACGAGGAGCGGGGGACGCGGAGCACTAATACATAAAGTAGCTTAAAGTAGAAAATTGTGGAAGCGTCGTGATGCCTGGTGATTGCGTTACCTCCGGGGCTTTGATTTAAAATGCAACGAGGGGCCAACCAGCCGGGCGGCCCCCGGGGCTGGAGGAGGAAGCGCGGGGGTGGCTGCCTCGGAAGGATGGATCCTGCCTGGGAGCCATGTTCCTCCTGCAGGAACGTCAGACTCGGCGGGTAGGGGGAGGTGAAAGAGAACGAAGAAGGGCGGAAGGTGGTGGTAGAGCTAGCTGCCTCTGTATCAGGGGTAGTGACGTGCCGTAGGTGGGGTTTTGGTTCTTCGCTGCAACGCGCCGGATCGACTTCCAAGCTCTTCGACTTCTAGTCTACCTCTTTGTTAGTAGGTTCTCTTTTTTCGCGGGGCTTGCACGCGGCGCGGGTGCAATAATCCCCTCTTCCATCGGGTCAACCTCCCTTTTACCCATCCACTTCCGCGGGATCCCTTTGTCCCCGTGGTTTACACGCGACACCCACGGTTTCAGTCCTTTTTTTCAGCTGCTCACGCTTCGCCAACCCTTAAACGTGTTCGCTTGTCCGACACGACTGACTCACAGATTTATTACAGCCACCAGTGTATAGACGTAACATCACGTAATTTGTGGTTCATACTTACTTTCATTCTATCATGCATTCTATTAATCGTTCTTCCGTATCAAAAATCTTACATTGAGCTTTTGCATAGTCCTTTCCTCGATCCTTCATGACATCGTAGTCGAGTTGAACTTTTGATGAGCATTGTATCCGAGGTTAAAACCAGGGACACGACAAGGTGTCTTTTTAATAAATTGCCCGGCCGGGTGAAACGCGATTAGGCCCGTAAACGCGGCGCGGCACTGTTTTAAGGGTGAAAATCCCCAACGCTGTGACGCGATGGGGTCTCGTCGTTTCGGAGTTCTCCGAGTGACGGCGGACAGACGTGACAGCTCGAGAGAGGGAGGACCTCGAGGTTCCGGGGGCGACAGATGATTTAGCGGCGTTTCTCGTGTCACTGATATATCAAATATCCCCCCAAAGAAAGTTGGCAGCTTCAAAAGGAGCCGTATCTTGTTCCTTTCTGCGGGTTTATTAAGAATTGTTATTCGCAGTAATTATGGTCATTCATTACTCAATATTTAATTGAAATATTTTATATTATGTTAAATAATATAAGAATTGTTGTACACGTATACTGTGTAAAAATTTGTATATGAATTGTCATATAAATTTATGAAATAATGTTATTATAATGTAAAGAAATTTGAAGAATATTGATATTTGTGATAAATATTCATCTCAATTTACTCATCCCTTCAGAGATTGAACGAGAGTAAGATATGACAGTAGCAAATGACAAATCTTATTTGTTCACCCTATATAATGGAGCTCTCAAGGCGTAGCTTCGTAATCCTGGGAATAATTCAATCTCCGCGAGTAGTATATCGCGGTTTCATTTTCGAAATGAAGCGTGCGACGTTACGTTTAATCTTGAGCCGACCTAAACGTCGTCTTGGAAATCTCGACCTGGGATTAACTAAGATTAGCTTTAGGGTCGATTCGTTATGGAACATTCGCTAAACCGTTTCTTCCTATTATTTCCCTGATACCGTCTGTTTTAATTCAGTGTATCACAGTTTAGAAGATTAAGATTAGGCAATCGATAAATGCAGAAATGTCTTACAGCTGATTTCAAGACGCGATTCCATCTACATTTTAAGTCACGTCAATCCATCTCGAAAACATTTTTTTCTTTAATTCCATCCCTCTAATTCCATGTCACCCCCTTCGAGAACTCAAACTCTGTTCGGGTCCTGACTCCAACAGTTGATCCTCCCTCTTTTCTCAGTGTGTCCAAGTCCCCGAGGATGAAAGGGGATCAAATAATAAGGAAAAAAAAGATATGAATTGACATTGCACAGGAATTCGGTGAAAAATCCTACAGTAATTTTTCTAAGAAAACAGATTTTTCGAGTTTCCATCGAGTTCTCAATTTTTTACGTTCTTCATCAAAAAGAATTCTATTACAACGAATTGATGGATCAAATTGAATTTAGATCAGAATAACCAATTTTGTGATAAGCTCTATATAGATGAGATACGTTAATCTGGGAAGAAGGAATGAACCCGAAATGTCATTTACTATTTCTCTCCATCCGTTTCGCGTGCCTATACATACGTAGGTACATCTCCGAGCATCGCCTTTCCGTTCGCGTTCGCGATGCGCCTCGCGGAATTCTTTGAAAAACTACTCTGCGAAATTGGGAGAGGAGAGCAAGCAACGAGAACGAGCGCGGTGGCTTATGAATAATAAATGCGGTTATCGTTTAGTTGATATTTTGAGGGGGAAGGCGCAGACGGAGGGGAACGCAAACCGGGAGGATCAAAGCGGCGCGGCGCGGTTCCTTCGAGTAGGGTGCCTCGAAGGGTGTTGCTCCTACATTTTTATACCGTATCGCTGCTGGCATCTGGATACCTAGACGCAATCGTCAGACCTGCATCACGTTAATTCACGTACTACAATTTTATCAAACTATTCACGTTCAGTGAACGTACTGTCGAACGTTTAAAAACTGGCATGACGATTTCTAAATCGAAGGATATTCGATATGTGTGAGGCTCGAAGCATTGTCTCTGCGTCTCGGTGGCTCTGGCCAGCGAGTTAGCCGGAATCGAATCGAATGCCTGGAGGGTGCGAGGGTAATAGCTGGTCCGCTGCTCGGGGAACCGTAATGCCATAATAGAATAGCGATGTTAGTAATAGTATCTATCNTCAGAATAACCAATTTTGTGATAAGCTCTATATAGATGAGATACGTTAATCTGGGAAGAAGGAATGAACCCGAAATGTCATTTACTATTTCTCTCCATCCGTTTCGCGTGCCTATACATACGTAGGTACATCTCCGAGCATCGCCTTTCCGTTCGCGTTCGCGATGCGCCTCGCGGAATTCTTTGAAAAACTACTCTGCGAAATTGGGAGAGGAGAGCAAGCAACGAGAACGAGCGCGGTGGCTTATGAATAATAAATGCGGTTATCGTTTAGTTGATATTTTGAGGGGGAAGGCGCAGACGGAGGGGAACGCAAACCGGGAGGATCAAAGCGGCGCGGCGCGGTTCCTTCGAGTAGGGTGCCTCGAAGGGTGTTGCTCCTACATTTTTATACCGTATCGCTGCTGGCATCTGGATACCTAGACGCAATCGTCAGACCTGCATCACGTTAATTCACGTACTACAATTTTATCAAACTATTCACGTTCAGTGAACGTACTGTCGAACGTTTAAAAACTGGCATGACGATTTCTAAATCGAAGGATATTCGATATGTGTGAGGCTCGAAGCATTGTCTCTGCGTCTCGGTGGCTCTGGCCAGCGAGTTAGCCGGAATCGAATCGAATGCCTGGAGGGTGCGAGGGTAATAGCTGGTCCGCTGCTCGGGGAACCGTAATGCCATAATAGAATAGCGATGTTAGTAATAGTATCTATCGCGTTGCACACCGGCCGATTGACCAATTCGCGTGGATGGATAGATATAGACGCGGAGGGATACTCAATTTGCATCGCAATCGCATCGGAATTCCTAAAGGCGCGTATGCCTCGCAAACAGGAATTGCTTTCTCTCGAAAACGAATCTTTACTCGCTGTCTCTCGCTTCACGTGCACACCGCGCAGTTTTATTCAAAATGAAACGTTTCTGATATGAGTTTAAAGAATCTGGTTCATACTCTCTTTTATTATTCAAATATTACGACGAAGCATGCAGTTTTCGATACTTCGCATCTTTACATTCCCTGCCTATTCAATTCGTAGTCCATTTATGAGGAAATATATAAAACAATTATTTTCCTACTTCTTTTTTTAAAGGAATGTAACCCAATTGCTAATACGACTGTCTTTTGCTAGAGGTAGTATAATATTATGGAGATTCTTAGTAGCAAAAAGCTGTAAAATGTTCCAAGTGGAAATCCAGAAATGAAGACGCGATTCGTCTATTTAGAAATTATGCCAACATACCTTTTCGTGGAAAATTGCGTAGTAGATTAAAAGACAAGCTGGCAGTAGTATTATACCAGCTAGAGTCAGCCATCCCGTCGGTAAAACCGAACCCGTTCCCAGCAATCACCGCCCCGGGAGAACCGTGGAAACCGCGGAAACCGCTTAACTCGATTATTGTTTCCCGGCATCATCGTTACCGTTTATTAGCCGCTCCATCGGTCGACTAATCGAAAGGATAAACCTTTTTCCGATCGATTTCTCGAATCTTTTCTCTCTCCCTAGAATATCATTTATTTAAGCGAAATATTGCATTTTATACGACATTCGACTGACTATATCTTAATTGCGAAAGATTTCTCAATTGAATTTGTGGAAAACAATCATACGTATATCAAAAAGCTGTGCTTAAAGTTTCAGCGATAGACTGCTGAAATACAGAATTGTCCCCTAAAATACGCAACGAATAGTCATCACATTTACAGATATTAAATGCTAGTAAACGTTTAATCACTAATTTGTAAAGGAAATATAAATACGTGTACTCACTCTAAGGGACCACAATCGCACAGCTCTTCGGAGCGATTCCCGACAATTGACACAACCAATTCATTGCTAACCATGGACATCTTATATGCCAATGTTGCTAACTATTATTCCTTATACACATTTCGACTTTTGCCGGACGGATTGTAATAGAACCTGACAGAACACTTAAATTGAAACTCACAGCTCACTTTGATCGACACAAAGGAAAATTCCAAATTAAACTGCACAGATTTGAATGAAACACGACTCAAATTAAAGCTAGAACTTTGAGAAATATAGATAGACCCTTCGCAAATGAAAACTGGAACAGATGAGAATGAGTCGTTCTCACTTTTGGCGGTTTCCCTTTGTTTCCATGAATTGGAGTGAGACTGCGTATTGGATATTCCTAACTCGACGCATAGATAATATATTTTAAAGGAAAACGACTTTACTATTCTTTAAAGAATTAATTTACATTTCTGTAATCCGTGGTTTTAATTTAAGTGGATTAAAATTCCTGCAATAAAAATGCAAATACTTGGATTGATGATCCAGATGTCACTAGTCACTAGAGTGAAGTCACGTGATGACCTCCTCTGTAGTGACTACAGGACAAATATTTTAAAGAGCAACTATTTTATCATTTTCTAAATGGTTTATCTATATTTCTGGCTTTAACTCTAATTTTAATTTGAATCGTATTTCGTCAAAATCTCTGCAGTGTAACTTGGAATTTTTCTTCGTATCGACCAAAGGAGACCTTGAGCAAATACAAATGGTTGTTGTTATCAAGGAGTGACAAGTACTCGTCTTCTTGCATCGATACAATTTCGTGATATAACTTACGAAAAAGATCAACACTTGATCATTTTACAGTAAGTAGGAATTTGAATTTATTTAAGCAACTATATAAGCATTTAGCGTGGATACAATATCGAGAATATACTTAAACATATCGACCGTCGAATATTCTCGAGTTGCAAAGTGGAAAGGAATCAGTATTATTATCCAGATCCTCTTCTTAAATTCAGTTTAATCATCGTCTGATTTTAATTTACAACTTTTCATTTATCCTCTTTATTCTTACGAAAAGAATGATTCTAATAGACTGTAAACAGCGCGGTTGAGGTTAGGTTATCGTAATACAATCTACTTTGAAGTATCATTTTAACATTTTTTTAGACAGATGCCAAGTGTTAAAGATGAATCAGAACCTGAAGGTGAAGAAATGTCTCACGATAGCAACGAAAGTAATCAAAGCTCAGCGTCATGTGACAGCAGTGCAGAACACAGTGACAGCGATGACTCGTCTGAGATGGATGAGGATGAGTGCGAGAGAAGACGAAATGAGTGCATGGAAAACTTAGTCGATCTAGAGAGACAGTTCACTCTTCTCAAGGAACAGTAAGTGAATCTTTTCATTCCAAATATAACTGAGATCTTTCTCTTATCTTTACTTATCGGTCTTGAACATCAGGCTATATCGTGAGAGAATCACTCAAGTGGATACAAAATTGGGTGAGGTTCGAGTCGGAAAGTCAGAAGAATATCTGGTACCACTGGAACGATTGAAAGAGAACATGAAAACTAAAACGGAAGTAGCTGGCATATTGAAACAATACAGACTACAGAATATACAGAATAAATTTCTAGCAGAGGAACAGGCTGCTTTACAAAATTTCGAGAGTGAGAAGGAGTTGATATGGGACTGCATTCATAACGATTTGCAAGAGAAAATTCGTAGATTAGAAGAAGACAGGAATAATGTTGACATCCACGCTGATTTATGGTTGAACTCTAATGGTAGAAGACGCAGGAATCATACAGAGAGAAGGAGAGCTGTTTCAGTTGCTGGACCTTATATTGTTTATATGTTAAACGATGCGGATATTCTCGAGGATTGGGCGTTAATCAAGAAAAGTCTAAGCAGTCGGAAGACAGAAATAATTTAATGTTCTATGTTAGGTAGATGACAAGACAACTGCAATGACGTTAATGTATCGCCCTTTTATGAGTGTAAAATACTTGCGAGGAGTATTAGAGCGATCATTACCCTCATTTAGCACTTTCTATACGTTTATAATGCATATATAGGGTGCCTTCGGTAAAATTTTGATCTCTGAAACTGTGTTAGCTAACGAATCATGAAAATATTTAACAAAACCATGTCCATATATTCCCATAGCAAATTCATAACTGATTATCCTTAGTTATGAAGGTAATTCAATGTGAAACGAAATGATTACTTAAAACAATACGAAAGTAACATAGACTCCGCTACTTAGAATTCGATGTTTCTATTTAAAATGCAATTCAAAATTTCGTTGGTATGTTCAGAGAAAGAATATTGTGTATAAATTTTTATCGACGATGTGTCGTTCTACGTGTACAAATTGTATCATAATCATTGAATACATTTCATATTTTCGAATAAACTTACAATGGGAATAATGTTGTCTATAAAATTCCTAGCGAATTCCATACACAACATTATACATACAAAAATTAATATATTTGTATAATATATTTGTATTTTTCCAAATAAATCTTATACTTTTGATTGTTAGTCGTTTCGAAGATTCGCGCGCACGCTGAATAATGCCAGAGCCATAGACATACACTCGATTGCGCGCGCTCTAGGAAAAGTTTAAGCAGTAGCTGAGTGTCCGGATCTTTCTCTAATTATTTAGCAGAGAACAATACATAAATATTGTATTAATAATTCAAGAGAAACGCATAAACTCAGATACTATAATGTAGGCTTGAACAATTCGTTTTTCACGCTGAAGGGAGTTCTCGAGGTTTCATGTTCTAAGGGTATGGCGGCTGGTAGCGGTGGCTCTGACGTAATAAATTATATATCATTCATTCAGAATCGTAGCGATAGCAGCACAGCACGTAGTGGTTAGTTAGTGGTTAGCATTCATCGAAAGTTACGCGTTTCGTTTTTAGTCTTACGCGCTTAGTTTTAGCGGACTATCACTATATTAGGATTACGTTGTTGATTAAGGTAAAATTATCACAGTTTTTATATCAAATGTCTCCTTACAATACTTTTATTAAAGCCAGGTTCTATGGATCCCATTGGATTGGATCTCTACTATTAATTTACATCTTATTCGAAAATCCTATATCTATTTTAATTCAGATTGTATATATCTTTATTACGTTACTAATTATAAATGATTTGTAAGTAGTTTATTATGAATTTTATTATGTATATTTTCCATCAAGGGAGTAACGTCCCGAATGCAAGTTACATACATGTACTACATACGCGTTTGATGCTTGAATTAAAGGATAAAAAAGTCATAAAATGTAGTTTCTTTATTCGAACGTTCCTTCGCGTCCCTAATAAAAATTAGAAATGCCTAGTCTGATAGTCTGATTAGTCTCGCATAAGCACAGCATGCACATGTTATTCCGATGATAGAAGACCCAGGAATCATATCGAGAGAAAAATTTTCTATCAAAAGAGTAAAACTCTGCTTCTACGTGATTAATAATTACAATTTTAATAGTCATTTATTACAAATTAATAATATCGTACGTATTAATAACAAACACTTTATAATATTATGTTTCATTTGTAACAAGAACGCGCCACGTGCTGTATCCTTTATTTTATCGTGATCGCGTGCATATATCCCAGGATATATTTCCCGTGAAAAATACGTGTTATATATATTTTAATGTAATTCATATTCTCCGTGGCTCATTTACGATAGAAGTGAGTAGAAAACTAAGATGAATAGTATTTCTTGGAAATTCTAGGATAACGTAATTTGTAAACATCCTGCTGGATTTCTATTGACCTTTCAATGTCTATTATTACATATTTGCTTCAGATAATATTTTCTTTCTATACTTAGCTCATTTCTTAATTCTACTTCATTTGATGCCTTCTAGACATTGTGCATAATATCTGTTAAGGTAAGAAACACATGTCTTTTTCCACAGTATTTTTAATCCAATATGGCAGAGAAGAAACCGGGATTTGGCAGAGGAAGACTCTTAGAATTCCTACAGGAGAAAAAGGAAACTGAGAGTCAATTACCTGCACAATCTAAGGTACAGAGCGAAGCACAATCTAAAGTCCCTTTACCAGTGGAAGTACCAACGACTTCTGCAAAATCATTTGGGAGAGGTGCCATATTGCACAAGTTACAATCTTTCCAAACTGGCACGGAGAGACCAGCAGGACCAACGCCAACCCCAGTATTAAAACCAGCACAACCAGTACCACAAGCACAACCAGTACCACAAGCACAACCAGTACCACAAGCACAACCACACGTATCAGCAGCACCCACAGTTCCTTCACTACCTATAAGACCACAAGGCCGAGGATCTTTGCTCAGCGCGTTAAAATCTGCAAGGTACGTTTCAATTAAATGAAAAAAAATTCCTGTGTATACTTCATACAGTGTTCTGGAGAAATATCCTTGAACGTCTGAATGATAAGAGAAAATATGTATTTACAGTGTACAATCTGCCGCTCTTGCCAGTGCACCAGAGTCAGCTGCACAACCTCTGAAGGTCCCTGGGCCATCATATGACCCTTCAGGAGTATTGGGTCCATTATCAGATATTACGTTACACGAGGCACCTAAGACTATTCCTAAGCAAGCTTCAGGTGGAAAACAGTAAGTCTTCACACATTCACTCACATGACATTGTTATTATTATTAGATTAAGGATTTTATGTACTTACGAAAAACTCGTATGTCCAGAGAATACAAAATGTAAAAATGTAAATATTTATTTCTAAAGGATAAAACTTGGCTTCCGTTTTTTAGATTAACATCACAAATATGTTATTCTGCATTGATAACAACTCAGTTTACAAATGTCTGTGTTCCAGAATACCCCTAAGTGCAAACTATATAAATGTAAAAGTGGACCCAGAGAAGGGTCTCTACAGTTACGAGGTCAAATNGTAATTTGTAAACATCCTGCTGGATTTCTATTGACCTTTCAATGTCTATTATTACATATTTGCTTCAGATAATATTTTCTTTCTATACTTAGCTCATTTCTTAATTCTACTTCATTTGATGCCTTCTAGACATTGTGCATAATATCTGTTAAGGTAAGAAACACATGTCTTTTTCCACAGTATTTTTAATCCAATATGGCAGAGAAGAAACCGGGATTTGGCAGAGGAAGACTCTTGGAATTCCTACAGGAGAAAAAGGAAACTGAGAGTCAATTACCTGCACAATCTAAGGTACAGAGCGAAGCACAATCTAAGGTCCCTTTACCAGTGGAAGTACCAACGACTTCTGCAAAATCATTTGGGAGAGGTACCATATTGCACAAGTTACAATCTTTCCAAACTGGCACGGAGAGACCAGCAGGACCAACGCCAACCCCAGTATTAAAACCAGCACAACCAGTACCACCAGCACAACCAGTACCACAAGCACAACCAGTACCACAAGCACAACCAGTACCACAAGCACAACCACACGTATCAGCAGCACCCACAGTTCCTTCACTACCTATAAGACCACAAGGCCGAGGATCTTTGCTCAGCGCGTTAAAATCTGCAAGGTACGTTTCAATTAAATGAAAAAAAATTCCTGTGTATACTTCATACAGTGTTCTGGAGAAATATCCTTGAACGTCTGAATGATAAGAGAAAATATGTATTTACAGTGTACAATCTGCCGCTCTTGCCAGTGCACCAGAGTCAGCTGCACAACCTCTGAAGGTCCCTGGGCCATCATATGACCCTTCAGGAGTATTGGGTCCATTATCAGATATTACGTTACACGAGGCACCTAAGACTATTCCTAAGCAAGCTTCAGGTGGAAAACAGTAAGTCTTCACACATTCACTCACATGACATTGTTATTATTATTAGATTAAGGATTTTATGTACTTACGAAAAACTCGTATGTCCAGAGAATACAAAATGTAAAAATGTAAATATTTATTTCTAAAGGATAAAACTTGGCTTCCGTTTTTTAGATTAACATCACAAATATGTTATTCTGCATTGATAACAACTCAGTTTACAAATGTCTGTGTTCCAGAATACCCCTAAGTGCAAACTATATAAATGTAAAAGTGGACCCAGAGAAGGGTCTCTACAGTTACGAGGTCAAATACAATCCTGATATTGACTCCAGGGCGTTCCGTTCCAAACTGATAAATCAGCACTTACAGCAGATCGGACAGACCAAGTGTTTCGATGGGACGATGCTGTTTTTACCACATAAATTACCACACAATGTAAGACAGACGTGTAATTGAAAAACTTACATGAATTAATGCAAACGGTTTTCAGATTACGATGCTAGAGTCTGTACATCCAATGGATAATTCTATCATTAAGTTAACGTTGACATATAAAAAGAAGCAAAATTTGACAGAAAACATACCATTTTTCAACATTCTCCTTGGTCGAGTCATGCGGGCCCTTCATTTGGTTCGAATCGGTCAGCACAATTTCAACCCGAATGGCATACACGCGATCCCGCAACATAAATTGGAAGTGTGGCCCGGGTACGTGGCGAACGTTAATGAATATGACGGGGGACTGAAATTATGTATAGACTCTCGGCATCGAGTGATGCGTACAGAGACAGTACGTGAAATAATGTAAGAGACACATGTATGATATTCTCTTGTAAGATTCTGCATTACTTATGAAATTTAATTAACGAAATACTGCGATGCAGGCTGAAATACACTCAGAAAGCAAACTTTAAAGACATGGTCGTAAAGGAGCTGGTCGGCTTGTCAGTATTTACCAGATACAATAACAGAATATATCGCGTGGACGATATTGACTGGGACAAGAATCCGTTGCATAAGTTCGATAAAGGAGGAGAAGAAATCTCGTTGGTGGATTACTACAAATATCACTGGAGCCTGGATATACAAGATAAGAAACAACCATTATTAGTTCATTGCGAAAAGGTCAAAACGACAACTGGTGAGGTGAGTGGAATGAGGATTTTACTAAATAAACGTGTAACTGCTATTTCTATTATAATAATTTCAAATGTAGGTACAAGAACATTTGATACTGCTGGTTCCGGAATTATGTTATATCGCTAGTCTCAGTGATAGCATTCGTGCAGATTATAAAATAATGAAAGATATCGACTCTGTGACCAAAATGTCGCCCGAAGCTCGGCGAAATTGCTTCAGACATTTCGTACAGCAAGTTAACAGCAACGATGTAGCGCGGGATATATTGGGCGCTTGGGGCTTGAGCCTGGAAGCCGATATAGTGGAGTTCAATGCGAGAAAATATGAAAATGTCGAAATTTTATTTGGCAACAACGTCAAGTTCACACCTCCGGAGCACAAGCCTGCAGAGTGGAGTGCAGCGGCATGTAGAAATCCTCCAACGAGAACTGTGGGTACCTTTATACCTTAGCGACGATTATTATTTAATAACAATAATAATTCTAAAATATTATAGCCGGAGTTGAAGCGTTGGTACGTAGTATACTGCCAGAAGGATGCAAAAGTTACGGAAGACTTTGTTACCCTGTTCGAAAGAGTAACAAAGGCTATAGGTATGAATATAAACCGACCCCAACTTATTAGTCTAAGGGACGACAGGACAGAATCATTTGTACATGCTTTGCGAAGTAGCATAGAGAAGACGGTTGATTTAGCAGTGATTATATTTCCCAGTAACAGAACTGACAGATACTCCGCAGTGAAAAAGTAACGTATCTCGTTCCTCTTAAACTTGACGTATTATAAAAATAAGGATCTTTTGATGTACAGGGTGTGCTGTGTCGAGAAGCCGGTAGCTTCCCAGGTGATCATGTCGAGGACTATATCACGCGCCGATAAACTGAAAAGTATAACAGAGAAAATTGCGTTGCAAGTTATTTGTAAATTGGGCGGAGCGCTTTGGGCAGTACACATACCGATGGTAATTAAAAGTCAACTCATCAGTCTGTACATTTAACAATAAAAGATCTTATTGCATTTAGCATAATTGCATGATATGCGGCATAGACGTATATCATGCCGGCGCCGGCCAATATAACAAAGGAGGAAGTGTCGCCGGTTTCGTAGCCAGTATGGATAAAATGTTAACAACCTGGCACAGTAAGGTTTACATGCAAAACAAAAATCAGGAAGTGGTAGACATGTTGCAGCTCTGTTTGGTTTCGGCAGTGCGCGCGTATCAGAAAGTAATTCCATTAGCTACATCTAGTACATGCCGTAATACATCTTGAAATTTATTACATATACATCTTATGTATTTCAGTATAATAATTGCTTTCCAACTCGGGTCATTGTGTATCGCGATGGCGTCGGTGAAGGACAACTGGAAACTGTCGCTAAATACGAAGTAAAACAAATGCAAGCTGCACTGGTCAACATAATAAAAGACTCTCAAGTTGAATTAGTTGTAATAGTAGTCAATAAGCGAATCAACACTCGAGTGTTCCAGAGTATGGTAAGTTTTGAACTAACTGAGATCGTCGACTCATGTGTACTCGTCTAATTGTTTAATTATTTAGGGCCCGAAACTGTGCAATCCTCCACCAGGAACCGTTGTGGACACATACATAACGAGACCGCATCTGTATGATTTCTTTTTAGTCTCGCAGAATATACGCCAGGGCACAGTATCGCCTACGCATTATATCGTTGTTCACGATAGTAAGGGCATGCTCCCCGAGCATATTCAGCGACTCACTTACAAGCTTTGCCACTTGTACTACAATTGGCCAGGTACAATAAAAGTACCAGCTCCCTGTCAGTACGCGCACAAACTTGTCTCGCTGGTCGGGCAAAATATACAATTAGAACCGGATCAGTCACTCAACGATACATTGTTTTACTTATAATGCTATTTTTGTCCGTCACTGATTCATCTTCCAAGAAAGCAGTGGACCTGACCAAAGCTGTCTGAGTACCTGTATCTGACAAACCAAAGATAGACTAAATATTGTCTATATGTTATAGCCATGTATGATCAAGCAGATGCATTAGACCAGAATTTCTAAGATATCATTAGAAACATTTGTTTTTGTTCCTTATTAACAGAGTATATTTTTCTTTAAGCTATCAGTATTACGTTGATGATTTCTATAATACCTGTAAAGGCTGTGGATTTTATGCATTTATAAAGATACATATGAAAATGCCGCTAGCCAATAGAAATTTCTATTTAGACTTCATTTTCTACATTGACGTTACTATCTTATTTTATACTAATTGTTAGTTGTTAATATTATAATTATACGGATATGAACATCTTGTAATTAAAGGTGATCTCAGTTATATACTAGCCATGTACGAGACCAGAGAATTAGATAGACTTAGACGTTTGTGTATTTTACGTTTAAAAAACGTACAAATAAATACTTATGCTACTTTTATTAGAAAATCAATGATCATGGTTATTCATTTTGTTTACTAATATCCCCTTTCGAACAATTCATCGAATAACCAGCCGCCGTGAAAAAATGACAGAGCACGAACTCTGGACCTTGTTTGTTCATATCCAGAACGTTCGTCTCCATTATGTCACAGTGGTACGGTTTATCTTTACCCCTTTCATTCTCGAGTTACTCATCCACTACGTTTTCTGCGGCACTACGTCCGATTAGCGATGGGAGTATTACTTGGAACGCGACCCTGCCGATGAGGACCCGATACTCGAAGCCGAAGCGAAATGCGCGTATTCCATCCGTAGTTGTCCACCTTGACTCGAAAGTACTCGCACGTATCTATATGTGTTCGTCTTTATATTACGATCGATCTATATAGCACGAGACATTAAAGGAAGCAATGGCGTAACAAAGTTTGCAATCCCGATCCTTTGTCAATACGTCTCGTAGCTGATAAATCGTCACAGCGGATACATCGA
>SMSR01008282.1:70294-107560 GCA_019453355.1 Ceratina japonica
CGTTAATGAATATGACGGGGGACTGAAATTATGCATAGACTCTCGGCATCGAGTGATGCGTACAGAGACAGTACGTGAAATAATGTAAGAGACACATGTATGATATTCTCTTGTAAGATTCTGCATTACTTATGAAATTTAATTAACGAAATACTGCGATGCAGGCTGAAATACACTCAGAAAGCAAACTTTAAAGACATGGTCGTAAAGGAGCTGGTCGGCTTGTCAGTATTTACCAGATACAATAACAGAATATATCGCGTGGACGATATTGACTGGGACAAGAATCCGTTGCATAAGTTCGATAAAGGAGGAGAAGAAATCTCGTTGGTGGATTACTACAAATATCACTGGAGCCTGGATATACAAGATAAGAAACAACCATTATTAGTTCATTGCGAAAAGGTCAAAACGACAACTGGTGAGGTGAGTGGAATGAGGATTTTACTAAATAAACGTGTAACTGCTATTTCTATTATAATAATTTCAAATGTAGGTACAAGAACATTTGATACTGCTGGTTCCGGAATTATGTTATATCGCTAGTCTCAGTGATAGCATTCGTGCAGATTATAAAATAATGAAAGATATCGACTCTGTGACCAAAATGTCGCCCGAAGCTCGGCGAAATTGCTTCAGACATTTCGTACAGCAAGTTAACAGCAACGATGTAGCGCGGGATATATTGGGCGCTTGGGGCTTGAGCCTGGAAGCCGATATAGTGGAGTTCAATGCGAGAATATATGAAAATGTCGAAATTTTATTTGGCAACAAAGTTAAGTTCACACCTCCGGACCACAAGCCTGCAGAGTGGAGTGCAGCGGCATGTAGAAATCCTCCAACGAATACTTCATACAGTGTTCTGGAGAAATATCCTTGAACGTCTGAATGATAAAAGAAAATATGTATTTACAGTGTACAATCTGCCGCTCTTGCCAGTGCACCAGAGTCAACTGCACAACCTCTGAAGGTCCCTGGGCCATCATATGACCCTTCAGGAGTATTGGGTCCATTATCAGATATTACGTTACACGAGGCACCTAAGACTATTCCTAAGCAAGCTTCAGGTGGAAAACAGTAAGTCTTCACACATTCACTCACATGACATTGTTATTATTATTAGATTAAGGATTTTATGTACTTACGAAAAACTCGTATGTCCAGAGAATACAAAATGTAAAAATGTAAATATTTATTTCTAAAGGATAAAACTTGGCTTCCGTTTTTTAGATTAACATCACAAATATGTTATTCTGCATTGATAACAACTCAGTTTACAAATGTCTGTGTTCCAGAATACCCCTAAGTGCAAACTATATAAATGTAAAAGTGGACCCAGAGAAGGGTCTCTACAGTTACGAGGTCAAATNGTCTCCTTACAATACTTTTATTAAAGCCAGGTTCTATGGATCCCATTGGATTGGATCTCTACTATTAATTTACATCTTATTCGAAAATCCTATATCTATTTTAATTCAGATTGTATATATCTTTATTACGTTACTAATTATAAATGATTTGTAAGTAGTTTATTATGAATTTTATTATGTATATTTTCCATCAAGGGAGTAACGTCCCGAATGCAAGTTACATACATGTACTACATACGCGTTTGATGCTTGAATTAAAGGATAAAAAAGTCATAAAATGTAGTTTCTTTATTCGAACGTTCCTTCGCGTCCCTAATAAAAATTAGAAATGCCTAGTCTGATAGTCTGATTAGTCTCGCATAAGCACAGCATGCACATGTTATTCCGATGATAGAAGACCCAGGAATCATATCGAGAGAAAAATTTTCTATCAAAAGAGTAAAACTCTGCTTCTACGTGATTAATAATTACAATTTTAATAGTCATTTATTACAAATTAATAATATCGTACGTATTAATAACAAACACTTTATAATATTATGTTTCATTTGTAACAAGAACGCGCCACGTGCTGTATCCTTTATTTTATCGTGATCGCGTGCATATATCCCAGGATATATTTCCCGTGAAAAATACGTGTTATATATATTTTAATGTAATTCATATTCTCCGTGGCTCATTTACGATAGAAGTGAGTAGAAAACTAAGATGAATAGTATTTCTTGGAAATTCTAGGATAACGTAATTTGTAAACATCCTGCTGGATTTCTATTGACCTTTCAATGTCTATTATTACATATTTGCTTCAGATAATATTTTCTTTCTATACTTAGCTCATTTCTTAATTCTACTTCATTTGATGCCTTCTAGACATTGTGCATAATATCTGTTAAGGTAAGAAACACATGTCTTTTTCCACAGTATTTTTAATCCAATATGGCAGAGAAGAAACCGGGATTTGGCAGAGGAAGACTCTTAGAATTCCTACAGGAGAAAAAGGAAACTGAGAGTCAATTACCTGCACAATCTAAGGTACAGAGCGAAGCACAATCTAAAGTCCCTTTACCAGTGGAAGTACCAACGACTTCTGCAAAATCATTTGGGAGAGGTGCCATATTGCACAAGTTACAATCTTTCCAAACTGGCACGGAGAGACCAGCAGGACCAACGCCAACCCCAGTATTAAAACCAGCACAACCAGTACCACAAGCACAACCAGTACCACAAGCACAACCAGTACCACAAGCACAACCACACGTATCAGCAGCACCCACAGTTCCTTCACTACCTATAAGACCACAAGGCCGAGGATCTTTGCTCAGCGCGTTAAAATCTGCAAGGTACGTTTCAATTAAATGAAAAAAAATTCCTGTGTATACTTCATACAGTGTTCTGGAGAAATATCCTTGAACGTCTGAATGATAAGAGAAAATATGTATTTACAGTGTACAATCTGCCGCTCTTGCCAGTGCACCAGAGTCAGCTGCACAACCTCTGAAGGTCCCTGGGCCATCATATGACCCTTCAGGAGTATTGGGTCCATTATCAGATATTACGTTACACGAGGCACCTAAGACTATTCCTAAGCAAGCTTCAGGTGGAAAACAGTAAGTCTTCACACATTCACTCACATGACATTGTTATTATTATTAGATTAAGGATTTTATGTACTTATGAAAAACTCGTATGTCCAGAGAATACAAAATGTAAAAATGTAAATATTTATTTCTAAAGGATAAAACTTGGCTTGCGTTTTTTAGATTAACATCACAAATATGTTATTCTGCATTGATAACAACTCAGTTTACAAATGTCTGTGTTCCAGAATACCCCTAAGTGCAAACTATATAAATGTAAAGGTGGACCCAGAGAAGGGTCTCTACAGTTACGAGGTCAAATTCAATCCTGATATTGACTCCAGGGCATTCCGTTCCAAACTGATAAATCAGCACTTACAGCAGATCGGACAGACCAAGTGTTTCGATGGGACGATGCTGTTTTTGCCACATAAATTACCACACAATGTAAGACAGACGTGTAATTGAAAAACTTACATGAATTAATGCAAACGGTTTTCAGACTACGATACTAGAGTCTGTACATCCAATGGATAATTCTGTCATTAAGTTAACGTTGACATATAAAAAGAAGCAAAATTTGACAGAAAACATACCATTTTTCAACATTCTTCTTGGTCGAGTCATGCGGGCCCTTCATTTGGTTCGAATCGGTCAGCACAATTTCAACCCGAATGGCATACACGCGATCCCGCAACATAAATTGGAAGTGTGGCCCGGGTACGTGGCGACCGTTAATGAATATGACGGGGGACTGAAATTATGCATAGACTCTCGGCATCGAGTGATGCGTACAGAGACAGTACGTGAAATAATGTAAGAGACACATGTATGATATTCTCTTGTAAGATTCTGCATTACTTATGAAATTTAATTAACGAAATACTGCGATGCAGGCTGAAATACACTCAGAAAGCAAACTTTAAAGACATGGTCGTAAAGGAGCTGGTCGGCTTGTCAGTATTTACCAGATACAATAACAGAATATATCGCGTGGACGATATTGACTGGGACAAGAATCCGTTGCATAAGTTCGATAAAGGAGGAGAAGAAATCTCGTTGGTGGATTACTACAAATATCACTGGAGCCTGGATATACAAGATAAGAAACAACCATTATTAGTTCATTGCGAAAAGGTCAAAACGACAACTGGTGAGGTGAGTGGAATGAGGATTTTACTAAATAAACGTGTAACTGCTATTTCTATTATAATAATTTCAAATGTAGGTACAAGAACATTTGATACTGCTGGTTCCGGAATTATGTTATATCGCTAGTCTCAGTGATAGCATTCGTGCAGATTATAAAATAATGAAAGATATCGACTCTGTGACCAAAATGTCGCCCGAAGCTCGGCGAAATTGCTTCAGACATTTCGTACAGCAAGTTAACAGCAACGATGTAGCGCGGGATATATTGGGCGCTTGGGGCTTGAGCCTGGAAGCCGATATAGTGGAGTTCAATGCGAGAAAATATGAAAATGTCGAAATTTTATTTGGCAACAACGTCAAGTTCACACCTCCGGAGCACAAGCCTGCAGAGTGGAGTGCAGCGGCATGTAGAAATCCTCCAACGAGAACTGTGGGTACCTTTATACCTTAGCGACGATTATTATTTAATAACAATAATAATTCTAAAATATTATAGCCGGAGTTGAAGCGTTGGTACGTAGTATACTGCCAGAAGGATGCAAAAGTTACGGAAGACTTTGTTACTCTGTTTGAAAGAGTAACAAAGGCTATAGGTATGAATATAAACCGACCCCAACTTATTAGTCTAAGGGACGACAGGACAGAATCATTTGTACATGCTTTGCGAAGTAGCATAGAGAAGACGGTTGATTTAGCAGTGATTATATTTCCCAGTAACAGAACTGACAGATACTCCGCAGTGAAAAAGTAACGTATCTCGTTCCTCTTAAACTTGACGTATTATAAAAATAAGGATCTTTTGATGTACAGGGTGTGCTGTGTCGAGAAGCCGGTAGCTTCCCAGGTGATCATGTCGAGGACTATATCACGCGCCGATAAACTGAAAAGTATAACAGAGAAAATTGCGTTGCAAGTTATTTGTAAATTGGGCGGAGCGCTTTGGGCAGTACACATACCGATGGTAATTAAAAGTCAACTCATCAGTCTGTACATTTAACAATAAAAGATCTTATTGCATTTAGCATAATTGCATGATATGCGGCATAGACGTATATCATGCCGGCGCCGGCCAATATAACAAAGGAGGAAGTGTCGCCGGTTTCGTAGCCAGTATGGATAAAATGTTAACAACCTGGCACAGTAAGGTTTACATGCAAAACAAAAATCAGGAAGTGGTAGACATGTTGCAGCTCTGTTTGGTTTCGGCAGTGCGCGCGTATCAGAAAGTAATTCCATTAGCTACATCTAGTACATGCCGTAATACATCTTGAAATTTATTACATATACATCTTATGTATTTCAGTATAATAATTGCTTTCCAACTCGGGTCATTGTGTATCGCGATGGCGTCGGTGAAGGACAACTGGAAACTGTCGCTAAATACGAAGTAAAACAAATGCAAGCTGCACTGGTCAACATAATAAAAGACTCTCAAGTTGAATTAGTTGTAATAGTAGTCAATAAGCGAATCAACACTCGAGTGTTCCAGAGTATGGTAAGTTTTGAACTAACTGAGATCGTCGACTCATGTGTACTCGTCTAATTGTTTAATTATTTAGGGCCCGAAACTGTGCAATCCTCCACCAGGAACCGTTGTGGACACATACATAACGAGACCGCATCTGTATGATTTCTTTTTAGTCTCGCAGAATATACGCCAGGGCACAGTATCGCCTACGCATTATATCGTTGTTCACGATAGTAAGGGCATGCTCCCCGAGCATATTCAGCGACTCACTTACAAGCTTTGCCACTTGTACTACAATTGGCCAGGTACAATAAAAGTACCAGCTCCCTGTCAGTACGCGCACAAACTTGTCTCGCTGGTCGGGCAAAATATACAATTAGAACCGGATCAGTCACTCAACGATACATTGTTTTACTTATAATGCTATTTTTGTCCGTCACTGATTCATCTTCCAAGAAAGCAGTGGACCTGACCAAAGCTGTCTGAGTACCTGTATCTGACAAACCAAAGATAGACTAAATATTGTCTATATGTTATAGCCATGTATGATCAAGCAGATGCATTAGACCAGAATTTCTAAGGTATCATTAGAAACATTTTGTTTTTGTTCCTTATTAACAGAGTATATTTTTCTTTAAGCTATCAGTATTACGTTGATGATTTCTATAATACCTGTAAAGGCTGTGGATTTTATGCATTTATAAAGATACATATGAAAATGCCGCTAGCCAATAGAAATTTCTATTTAGACTTCATTTTCTACATTGACGTTACTATCTTATTTTATACTAATTGTTAGTTGTTAATATTATAATTATACGGGTATGAACATCTTATAATTAAAGGTGATCTCAGTTATATACTAGCCATGTACGAGACCAGAGAATTAGATAGACTTAGACGTTTGTGTATTTTACGTTTAAAAAACGTACAAATAAATACTTATGCTACTTTTATTAGAAAATCAATGATCATGGTTATTCATTTTGTTTACTAATATCCCCTTTCGAACAATTCATCGAATAACCAGCCGCCGTGAAAAAATGACAGAGCACGAACTCTGGACCTTGTTTGTTCATATCCAGAACGTTCGTCTCCATTATGTCACAGTGGTACGGTTTATCTTTACCCCTTTCATTCTCGAGTTACTCATCCACTACGTTTTCTGCGGCACTACGTCCGATTAGCGATGGGAGTATTACTTGGAACGCGACCCTGCCGATGAGGACCCGATACTCGAAGCCGAAGCGAAATGCGCGTATTCCATCCGTAGTTGTCCACCTTGACTCGAAAGTACTCGCACGTATCTATATGTGTTCGTCTTTATATTACGATCGATCTATATAGCACGAGACATTAAAGGAAGCAATGGCGTAACAAAGTTTGCAATCCCGATCCTTTGTCAATACGTCTCGTAGCTGATAAATCGTCACAGCGGATACATCGAACAACAGTCTGAACTTTTAATAGCAAATACGGAAGAATGTTCTTAGTTAATCCAGACGTCATAAACGACGAACGACCTCGTCGCAGGGTAGCAGCTCGTGGGGGAGATGAATGACTTTACTGGGGATCGGCTGGCGATCATCGTCGAAGATAAAGATAGACCTGTGTTTGACCGAGCACCGTTTCTCGGAGAGAGCGGAACGCGATGTGCCTCCGGAAGGATATTCGGCAACCGCCGCAATGCGGTGTTTAAGACAGAGTTGTTACGCCACTGGTAGCGAGGGGGGACGCCGTGTGTAAGTACGCAAATACGTATGCATGTACGTGTAGGCGCGTACGCGTGTATTTACGGTCGTGGCGTATCGCGTATCGAGTCGCCGCCGCCGTCGCCGCGCCGCCATTCGAGCGGTCTTAGCGCCTGCGTACATCTTGTTTACAACTGCGGAGAGCTTATACCATACACATGACCTTTACAAGATGGACATGAGCGCCTATTTAGCTGTCTAGGCGTGCGACGACGGTCGGGAAAACAGAGGTGTTTTCGCGGTGATACGCGGCCGCGTATTCGTTGTCGAGTTTCTCGTTTTTCGCGTCCGCCGCGGAGGCACACGCGGAGAGGTGAAGACGGTCCGCGCGTACGTATACGTCGTGGTGATCTGTTAACTGCGTTATCGGGAGAAGAGAAAGAAGAAAGAACCGAGTTCGCGATTAAACGGATGAGTGACGCGATATTTGTCGCACGGCACACGCGGCCCGCGAACCAAACGACAGAGTAAGAGGGATGGTGGATAGAAGGAGAGCCAAGTATATTTTTCACCTCGGGATGCGATCGACGTGAACGGATCGAGGGTCAGCGTGCGGGGACACCTCGTGCACGCTGCCACGGTGTTGTTAACCGCCCCATGCGCGTCGGTGAACCTTCGTCATCGTGTTTCCGCGAAGTGGAATACACGCATACACGCGTGCCTACATACGTGGAAGAAAAGAAAGGAAGGAAGGAAGGGGTGTGGGAAGAGGAGAACGCGTTCTCTCGCATCGACCTGGAATGTTGTTTTCATGTGCCTACCACCTATTGCGCATGAAAAAATCGTTCCGCCCTTGACAATAGCCTATTTAGACGGAAACCAGGCCGCGTTCGTAAAGCGCTTTCGCCAACGGTGATAACGGGGGTTCAACCACCCACCTGCACGCGTCCCTCTCTTTTTTTCCTCCGACGTTACATTTCCTCCTGGCCGTATCTACCTACTCGTGAACGAGCGGGAGCGCGCGCGCGTTCTTGTGCGTGCGTGTGCGATACACGTGAACGTCCGCTGTGCGCGTGTGTGGCCGCCGTCGTGTACACACGAACGTGTTACTACGGTGTGTAAGTGCATACGCGCCAACCATTGTGGACCACGCAGTAAATCGTATTATTCAACGTTACGCGATAAACAGGTGCACGAGCCTCTTCTCCGGTGCTTTCGAGCTCCCTCCGATTCTGATAACAGACCCGATCGTGAACGGGAACCTTGCGTCGTTGCCCTCGACGTTCGGGAGTGCATGCGTTTCGGAGTAATTGGTTAACCACGCGATTCGGGGCGGGCGAAGTTTACGATAACTGCGTGACAGGTGGAATTCGGGAGGAAGACCGCCTTCGTGGCAAGCGAAATATCTGCACGCGANGAGTAATTGGTTAACCACGCGATTCGGGGCGGGCGAAGTTTACGATAACTGCGTGACAGGTGGAATTCGGGAGGAAGACCGCCTTCGTGGCAAGCGAAATATCTGCACGCGACGACGGATCCTTCATGGGAATTAGGAGAGCCGCGGAGTGTCTGCCCTTTCCTGGCTTTCTAACCTCGGAGCAACGTGGGTGATCGATGACACGGATTCTTTGTCGGCGTGGAAGGACCTTCAGGGAAGATTGGCACCGAAAACCACGGGATGAGCTAATCGTTTTCGGAGCGACGTTTCCTTGAAACGGTATACGAGGAAAGCCGGCGCCGTGGGATTTCCCAGTTTTCCAGTTTCGAAGCAACGCGGTTGATCGATGACACAGATTCTCTCCATGCGACGCCTTTGACTCCGCCGTGGGGGTAGCGTGTCATTGCTTATTTACCCCCGACACGTGGTTCGGCCGTCATCAACGATATCGACGTCCACCGATTCAAAACAATCTTCGATTCGAATTGAAGTTGGAACGCGGGATGGGACGGGACGGCCGTTGAAATAATCGAGGGGAGTGGGAAGGCGAAACAATGAACTATCGCGGCAACGTGTTCGCGTACTGCGCGTCGCGAATTGATCGTTTTTTGTTGGGAAGATGAATTGGAACGTCGAGTGAGACCCGCGCGTACCCGAATTCGAAAACGTCGCGTTACGAGCCGTAATCGGACGGGTATCATGTGATTGCGACTGATAGCGCAAGATTCGACTATGTCTTCCGGCAGGAGTTTGGTCTCTCCATCGGGAGGTCCCGTTGTCCTATGCGGTCACGTGAAGAAACTGAAAACGCAGAAGAAAAAGTTCTTTGTTTTGCGCGGCGAGGCGCCCGGTTACCCCGCGTGCCTCGAGTACTACGACAGCAAGAAGAAGTACGAGAACAAGCAGCCGCCGAAACGAAGCATACTGCTCGACAGTTGTTTCAACATCAACAAACGCGTCGACACCAAGCACAAGCACGTTATCGCGCTGTACACAAAGGATGAGTGTTTCTGCTTGATTCTCGAGAGCGAGAAGGAATTGGACGAATGGCTGAAGGCGATGCTCTTGCTCCAGAGCGGGGACGTGGCCGACGGAGAGCAACCTCGACCTATTTTCGGTAATTAATCGGTTTTAATTAGAATTTTCATTTTCAGCGTATCGCCCGACGTCGATGCGGATCGCGAACTTCATACGTGGATTTGTTTACACGTCTCTTAGGCTCGTGTGTGGTCAACAGTTTTTTAATCGAGATTATAATAGAACTTGGAATTTTTCCAATTCTTTTTTCATTTATTTGTTTTAGAACACGTATGGCAGGTCACGATGCAGAAAAAGGGGTTGGGAGAGCGGAGGAACATTCACGGGCCCTATCGTCTGTGTTTAACCGATCGTACGCTGAGCCTAGTAAAAATCGGTGCGAAGGATAATTCAGATTCCACAGAATTCCCTGTAAGCCTCTTTTACAGCGAACGGTCCACAAGAATCTCAGTCTGTTTATTTAACGCATCGCTCTTCCGCAGCTAATTTGCATCAGACGATGTGGGTACATGGATCGGATTTTCTATATGGAGGTGGGCCGTTCCGCGGTAACCGGCGGCGGCGAACTCTGGATGGAGGCGGAGGACAACAACATCGCGCACAACATGCACGCGGCTATAATGAACGCCATGAGCAACTCCAGCAGCAACAGCAACAAGGATGACGTCGGGCCTCGTCAGAGAATGCGAAGCTCGTCCGCTACCGAGGCCAGCAAGCCGATCTTCGTTCTCCAGCATCGTCACGCTGGACAAAAGTTCCATAATTCGCCACTCGGTGAGTCTTAAATCTTTGAACTAGATAGACGGACGAGCCCCTTATTCGACTATAATATCACTGGTGATTTATTACCAAGATGTACATATATAAACGTAGTGAGTCAAGTGCTTCATATAGAAACCTGAAAAGTTTATATGACTCACCCTGGTCTAGTAATGTAAATAATACTTCGATTAATGATATAATATCACATTATTGTTTTGAAACACTCTTGTACAAAGATCACTTCACGCACATAATAATATTCTGAAGCCCGTGTGCAAATTATATCGCACGCGAAACTTCTCTCTTGTTTTCTTCTTACACCAATCACGATTGCACTTGTTATACGCCTTCCACAAAGCGCGAACGACGCATACAAAAACAACTGAAAAGAAGCACAGCTTATTTAGAGATTAACAACTCGTGTATATGGGTTGCGGGTGAAATTCCAGAAGAGCACAGGACGCACGAGGAGCGGGTGGATCCAGTACGGGAACGGGAAGAGCAGTCTAATCAGACTCAGAGTACCTCTTCTTCTTCCGTTATGGCCACGGGTCTGTTTTCTGTTGTAATTGTAGTTGTATGCTTATTATTTCTCATACGCGCGCGGGCATCGAAGGGCTACTCGGAACGGGCTAGATTACCTAGCCCGGTTCCAAGAATACGCTATGTTTGTTGTCTCCGACGAAGTCCGAAATGATTGGAATTCGCGTCGCGTAGCATCGAGAAAATGGGAAATTGCGGAGAAGTGACAGTGAGAGCTGTGTGGTTTGCAGCTGCTGGTGGTACCAGGTCTGGGACTGCTGGAATGATTGCCTCGACTACTACTAATAACAACTGTGCGACTACCACTACCGCTAGGCGTCGTCATTCGGTAGCGAGTCATCCCCATTCCGTCAATAATTCCCAACCCGTTCACAACGTCACGACAGCGATAAGCACAAGTACAACAGCCACCACCACGACCACCACTAGCACCACTATTACCGTCACAACGACCGCCACCGTGACCACCACTACAACCACAACCGCGACAATATCCCATCAGAGAACCTTGTCGCTGCCCTTAGCTGCCGTTCTTATCAATCAAATACAGTCATCTAAACGATCGGTTTTACGCTGTATGTATTTTTTGTTTCGTCATACCGAGATTACAAGCAAGAAATATTATTTTTGTCATCTCAGTGTCTTTAACTTTATCTTTCTGCCTCGTTGTTCTCTGGGTTTTCTCTTTGTCTATGAATATCAATTATATTTCTATATGGAAGAACCCGAAATGATATTATCGTTGCGTTCGAACCGTCGCGTTGCCGTGGATATGCAGTGTTTTATTCTACTCGCATGCGATCAGCTTGCACGATCATATTTCGTGAAAAGGAACGAGTCATTTCATCTTAACGATACTACATTCTCTTGAGTTTCACCTTCCGTCATCGAATGCGATATCTTCCAACGATTGCCCCATTGATTTTCTTTAATTTCCTTTAACACTCGCATCGATATATTACGTACGTCCAGTGGCGAATATATATGTTTCAACATTATTTATTATGTTTGCCACCGTACCAGCCCATCTAACATAATAATTGTACATTGCTTGGCTCATAATATATATATATACTATATGTATTTATATGTCTTAACCAATAACAATTTACTGAATATGTATAAATATTATAATACAGATCTGACTAACCGTTGCTCTGCTGGGAGGAGGAAGGCTTCTTTACGAGTCCGTTTACGTACCTCGCAATATGCTTAATTGAACATGTTTCTAGGCGCGAACGGACGCGACAGATGCGACAGTTTACCTTCGAGGGCTCGCACCACCAGCGAGAGTCATCCCTCGTCGATATTGTCTCATCCGAGGAGCGCGCACTTGGTCTCTGCGCTGAGACCGCAGTCCATGTACAACCGAGGTTCCTCGCCGCCGGTCACCTCGACGGCTATGAGTCCTACCACCTCCGGTGCCTATTCTACAGACTCGGCCGGTTCCTCTCTTTCCATGGACGATGGCGGTGAGAACGCGTTGGAGGAAGGAACCATGTCGCGTTACGGACACTCATTGACACCCGAAGAGACCGTCATACTGGAGGAGAATGGCGACGACTATGCGCCCTGGTCGATATCGCGTCTGTCGCATCAGAAGTACTCGCCGAACTTTAAGTCGCATTCTCCTTCGCAGGTGGGTCGTCCCTACGGTTGGTACATTATTTGTTGCAATTAGTACAAACCGAGTGAATGAATCAAACGATTATTATGAGCCAGGACCGACTATTCTTAGTACGCCAGTTCATATTTTGGCACCGGCTGACAACATTTTCTTGGTTCCTACGCTCTCGTGAAAATTTTCTGTTATAAATAACTCCGCTTCGATAAGGAGTATTAGGCGTTTCTATAATTTCATGGATGAATCAGAGTATCACAAGTTTAATCACATGAATCTGTTAACCAGCGAATGTTCGAGAGATACGATTAATCCATTTCCATTACACATCGGCTATAAATATTCAAATTAATAGAATATTTCTTGTAATCGTTGGTACAGCGAAGGATGTACCGATTAATAGCAAATTTTCTCTAAATAATTGTTAGTTTATTATTTGTTGAATTTATTTATGTATTTATTTTGCTCACAGCAAAGTTCCTACCTGGAGATGTGCAGCCCTTGCGGGTCGAGTCCGGGCCGAAGCGGAGCCTACATGCCGATGAACTCGGGCACGGGTCACTCGCATTCCCGAGCCTCTTCTCTCATCGAGGAATCGAACACCTTGCCCGAAGGTTACGTACCTATGGCGCCCGTTGGAATCAACGGATACGTGGATATGGACCCCTCCCATAACCACAACGGACACTTCCCCGACGACCTCTCCCACGGAGGCAGTAGCTGCTCCGTAACTTCCGGTACACCCAGCACAGATTTACGTTTCTCTGAATATCACTTGGACAAGGTAATGAGTTATCTACCACCTGGAGAGGACCTGCAAGCTCGACCCGCGAGAGCGTACTCGATTGGGTCCCGGCCGGAGCCCGTCAACAGGCATCGCAAGAACAGGTTCGCAATTTCATTAAGCAATTTACGCAAACCTCTGTTTAATACTTTATATCGAGTGCTGATCGAGTAATGACCGTATGCAGATTGGATATCGCTCAGCAAGAAGCCAGCAGGGTGCGAGCGTTCTCCGTTGGTAGCAGATCAAAAAAGCCTGATATGGGTAGATTAGCAAACGTGATGGCTAATCCGTTACCCGTCGAAACCTCGAGTAGCAACAAGTCGAACTCAGCTCCTCTATTATCGAGCTCTTGGGGCCACAATTCGGGTTGCTCCGTGAACTCGGAACGAATGGAGGATCTGATGGAGTTAGATTTCACGAAGCCTAATATCTTCAATTCCCCGTCGTCGTCCTATTCCCAGTCGCAATCGCAATCGCACTCCTATTCTACTGCCACCGACACCAGTTCCTACGTTGACATGTCGCCGGGGCAACCTCCGTCGTCGACCACTGCCGCTTACGTCGACATGAGCCGCATCAATAAGGTACCTTCCTCTTCATATCAAAATTTACACAGCATTCTGCATGCTAATTGAAATTTCCAAGCTAGCTGCAATTGTATGATCAAGTTTGATTTTATGTTAAATAAGCAATTTTTATAAGTCATCCGTTATACTTGTCCCTTTAATAAACTAAAGCCAAGGTGTCTCTAAGGTCTAATAATGATTCGTTACGAGTGACTATTCTATTTTTATATGAATCAGCCTTTAACGCTGGCCGCACCTTCATTTCTAACACCTTTTTTGAATTGATTATTTGCAGATCAATCGTAACAACAATAACAATACGATCACTGCCAATCAGAATCATAGTCATGCTCACGTCTCGTCCTCGTCCTCCGTCGCTTCCGCGCATAAGCCCGTGATCACGACCTTGAAACCGGTGGAGGAGGCGGAGAGTTCTTACATGAGAATGGACAGGGTGCTAGAGGATTGGTCGCAACCCGATCCGAGCCCCAAGCAAATATCTTCGCCGATGCAAGAGGAGTGCGTGCAATCGAACGGACCGCCAGGTAACATTTTTTTAAATACGCGTAACATTCTTCGCTTCCGATCAATTATTTTGCTATATTTTCTCTCGGCCTTTCAAATATTTCTACAAATCGTTTTATTGAGTCTCTAACTTTCGATAACAATGAAATATTGTTTTGGTCTCAGGAGCCACGAGAACAGCACCGGTGGATCTTCCGCGACGACCGCCAGCCGACTACGTCGACATGAATTTCAAGTCACGAACGAGCCTAGAACAAGACTACATAAACATGAACATGAGCCACCGGAATAATCGGAAGGGAATGGTTACGTGGACCGGCAGTCGAAAAGATAAATTGCGCTCGCAGCCCATCGCGATCCATGCCGGAAACAAGCCAATAAAAGCTCCCAGTTTCCTACCCCTGAACGGGAGCCCGGAGTCCGAGAGTCTGGCGAGCACCCCGGCGTCTCCCCCGCGGGCGACTCCCACCGGCTCCTCCGCGACCATTTTTCCATTTTCCTTAAACAGCCCGCAATCTCCCGAGAAATCCTTCACCCATCAGAACAACGCCGAATCCTCTGAATCAAAAACCGGCAACAATCATATCTTGGATTCCACGAATAGAGTCAACCCGATTAATTCTAACGCGTTAGCAGAGTCGAGCGCCGCGAAATTGATCAACGACAGACCGTCTAGTCCCGGGAAGGATAATCAAATCAATCGGTTAATATCCGGTAACTCTTTAGCCTCGCAAGATAGCCTTTTAAACGCGGTCACGAAGAAATTCGCCGACTTGAGCTTATCGAAACCGCGATTAATTACCGCGTCTCCGAATACCAGTCCTACTTTGTCCGGTTTCAAGCCGGCCGTCCTCGAGAAACGATCGGTGTCGCCAAAATTAGAGGAGACGCCTACCCCGACGCCGACCGCTACTCCTAGCCCGTTAGAAAAAGATTCCGACGTGGAGGCGTTGCATTACGCCAGCCTCGATCTTCCCGAGGTCGGGAACACTGCACCGGTGTCACCGGCTTCGCAAGAAGGTTTCAATTATGCCGAAATCGATTTTGCGAAGCTTAAACAGAATTGAATATCCCATTTCGAATTAATATTGGGCATCGAATAATTAGTACCCGATGAGAAGTGAAGTCGAATTTCAAGTCAAGTTGAAGGAACCAAGATGCATATATCTATGCATACGGAATTTTATTGAACGAAGGAGATATACTCTTTTAAATATAAATTCGCTTGCCGTGATACATTATCTTACGGACGATTCGTTAATGACGTTAATTATCGGGAGTTTAATTATCGGACCCAGTACGATGAGAGATCGGAACGATACATGTGTACATCGGGTTCTATTTGGCCTACTCGACAAGTCGTTCTAACATTGGTTGGATCTTGCCAACGAAAGGTCTAGCCAAACACGAGATTCGGTTTGTTTTATTCCGATGAAGATCGCTTTTAATCTTTTTATAAGAACGCCCTTTTCTCTTTTATGGATCATAACAGTGATTTTCATAAAGGAAGAATAATCCTGGAATCATTAGTTCGTTCAATCAATTAAACGTCGCTCGCCAATCTTGGTCCGACAGGAAATATTCAAGAAGGACAACAACTGCGTATCAAAGATAAACGCGTCATTCGCAAATTACACGAACGTTCTATATGTTAAGCTTCTCCTCGTATCAATTTATAAATAGGCCGTGAAACTGGGCGTACATCAAATTTTCTAATAGTGCGATTGACGTTACCTATTTTCTTTCCCACTTACTACAATCGTTTAATTTTGGACGTTCACTTTATACGTATTTTTTACAGCGTATTTTACTTGCATTTTGTAAATTGAAGTTTCGCGGTCTAATCGATAAATTACCTTGATACATTTCATTATAATTTGTTATCACGCGGTTGTAAATGCAGTTGATGCATGCGCGCGTATCCGGCGGTACGCAGACACGGACACACTGATTCGCATTTACAGGGTATACTGTAAAGGACACGGTACAATTAGAACGAAAATGTTCGACGTGTAAAAACTAATTGATTCATAGATCAGTCACGAAACGAAGATTATTGCCGAGAATGTTCCTCGGCGATATATCAGTTCGATTTTAAACGGTATAACAGTTCTCCTCGCATAAATTTTAAGTATAACTAGAGCCTCGGTCGTGAATTATAATCATATCGTGTATATATACATACTTAATACGCGTTACCTAATTAATACGAGTTAAGCGGTAAAAAGAGTCTCTTCCTAATTACTTTCAATGTCGTTGTCTTTTCCTTTTTAATCTTCATATAATATGAGCAGGACGAAGTATTAATAAAGTGTGCGTAATGTTCGTGTCCACATGCTTTATCTATATTTATATACAATGCGTATTATACGGGGTTAAAATAATTGAAAGTACCATTCAGAGACTTTTTTTATTGTCCGTGCGAAGAGACACTGAATCGAGAAGTTCTGTCCTCTTCAATTTTCTTTTGGACAAAGGAAATCGTTGTTTCTTTTTACTGTCTCTCGTTTTGTTATCGATTTGTGATTTTCGTTTCAATTTTAAGATGAAGCCCGAAAGGCTGTCCTGATATTGTTTTAAACATGTGCATATATGTTATCCTTTACGAAGGAAGTTTTCGAATTTTAAAGTAATGTTTAACGACAGAATTTTTCGATTAAGTTGGTTTATACAAGTGCAGGGCGACTGAATAAAATGAGATAACAATTAATTATTGTTTTTATTGCAAAAACGTGTTTGAAATCTAATGAAGCTGATTTACGTTGAAATATTTATTAACTCGTCCTGCATATGTATAATACATATACATATATGTATATATGTACGTATGTATACGTATATATATATATTTATATATGGAGTAAAAAATTTATGTTTATTAACGAAGTAAAGAAAATGTAAATCGCTCGTTCTTCAAATGGAAAATGCTTCACGCGAAAAGGAAAAAAGCGACAAACAAATAAGCACACAGGCGTTGAATTGTATTAATAATGTATAATAATGTTGTTGTAACAATGTACATTGTTTAAGATTTAAGATTATCGTTTTGACTGACACTAGCTGAAGTAAGTTTTTATTTAAAAACAGAAGAAACAAGAAACAGAAACGAATCGAAATACACGATACGCGAAATCGTTCTCTCCTCTTTTTTTTTCTTACTTTTTTTTCTCTTCTCCGTTGCAGATTTAACGATGTCCGTCCAAGTCGAAATAGACCGCGTTGTACAATAAATTCTGCCCTTCGGTCTCTTTTCCTAGCAAAGCGAGTTCCGTCTTTTTTCTTTTTTTCGTTTAAGATTCAACTCGTTAAAATACGTAGACTCTTCTTTCGCAAATTGTCCTCCATAGAATTTCACCTTTCGTTTGTACCTCATTGCTTCACAAAACTGGTTGAACGATTGACTACATAAACGAAATCAGATCATTTTATTTTTGTATTTCACAGCCTCTTTGATTCGACTCAAAGAAACCATAAACTATGTCGAGTAACGTCGTATAATTTAAAGTTAAACAGTAATTTTAGATTAAGTATCCTATAGGCTATTTTTTACAAAACAATATTTAACATATTTATTTCATTCGATTGAGTTCGCGGTATCAGCGTCTTTAATGCCAATTGCACGAATTGGATTGTTGAGTCTTGTTATTTTGGTCACTAAAACCTGAGAAATAATACACGGATCGTTGTTTTTTACGTTATAACAACGGGAAAGGTATGATCGGACAAAAGTACATCAAGGAACATTTTTCGTTTGAAAATTGTATCAGCCAATTAATGCTAATTGATTAGAGGACGTTAATTAAATTTCTTAAACGTATAGGCGTACATTATAAACGAAGAACAAAAAGTGTATAAAGTGGATAAAGTAATGTTGGCTTACTATATGTATGTACATATATTAATTTAAAATATAATGCGTAATAATAAGTATTTTACTGATAAATCAAATTTATTTATTTCAGCGTTACAATGACCATTCGAAAAGACGCTTTAGAACAGGCATGGCCAATTCACTTTTGCCTACTGACCTACCCTAATAGCTCTTCCCACCGTGCGCTATAGTCACTGTAATTCAGCGTATCATAATGCGCTCACACTACTTAACGGATCCCCACCTAGGCTCCCATCGAAGGTCGCAACACCTTTCGCCATTTCTGCCCTAGAAAATAGAACGCCGTCGCTACTCATTTTTACATCTCAATTCCAATATGAAAATTCAAGGCATAAAACGAAGCCAAATGTGTGTGCATCATACGCAGAGGCTGGTGAACTTTCACTGTCCCATACTGTACTTCAACTTTTGTATCAAACGTTTTACGCTGGCAGCAACAACTAAGCAGTTATTTGCAAAATACGAAAATTTCGCAAAATCTGGACCCCTTGGAAAAATCTCGGAAAAACTTTTTTCTCGGAATTTCGAAAAATGCTTCAAGTAACAGTTGTATTTTCTGCAGAAATGACCGTAGTCTAAAGTCAATGTACCTATTTCTACTCTTGTCCCTATTTCTGCTCACTCTACAGTATTTATATTATTAAAAATTTACAACTTATTTAACAATATAAATATTGTAGAGTGAGCAGAAATAGGAATAGGAGTAGAAATAGGTACATTGACCTTACTCACTGCCATTCAGACGGCCGTGGTTTACTTCAATCGCTAGTAGTTAAAGAGACATCGCTTAAGTACGGACAGATTATTATCATTGTCTCAAACGTAGGTTTAGGATAGTAGATATATCTTCCGTCTATCCGTCTATTTGAAATTAGAGGTCTAGCGTAGTAGAATGAAAATCTTCGAAATAGCGCTGTAGACTCTTCGGAGGGATAAGTCACAAGGGTAGTAACGCTAATTGGAACAAAAAAGACACCAGAACGAACAAACCCATAAATAATTTTGGATATTCCGAGGTACTTAGGCGTCCATCACATCCCCTGACCTGAGGTCAATTTTAAAAATAGCAAGGTTTTGACCTGTACTTAGGGGTAGGTCATCCCCTGCCCTGAATTCTATTTTATGAATGGCAAGCGTTCGGTTGGAACTTGCGTAAAGAATGGGGGCAGTATGCATAAGTATGTACGTTGTAAACTAAATCGAGCACGAAAAATTGAACCGCTTTTAAAGAAATAGACCTACGTTACGCAAGCTTATCTTAAAGTCAAAAAATTGTGTCCTTTCGTAAATAGAACGCTGCAGAAGTTAAAGCGTGGAGGGATCTTTTATATACTTTCACGAACAGTAACAATGCTTTGAGGTGTTTCAGAGGGACTCCGTAAATATGAACTTTCATGAGACGGTAGGCAATTTAGCCAAGGACTTAGTGCCGCCATTTTTACTCCTTGGCCCGCTAATAAATCATTTTATGTATTGGTCTCTATCATTTTTACGATGGGACGGGGGCTACCTCATAAAACATCGGCTGCCATACCGATTTTGGTTATTCAGGAGTTTTCCTTCAAAGAAAAAAGAAAACAAAATTTTATTGTTACAAGTAAAAGAATTGTCAGTAATAAAACTTTCCAGGTAGAAAGTTTATGAACATAAATCTACCGCCAGTTGCCTTTAACCTGTTGAAAAATACCCTTCCCGTTACGCTATAAAAACATAAAACGTGTCTATTGACAAGCCCGTTAACCCTGGCTCGTGCCCTTTCCATTTAATCTTTCACGGTCGAGAAGGGACAGCCTTTTGCGGAACATCGTAAAAAATTTTTTTTGCCAAATCAGGTAGCAATACTGTATTTCCTTTTTTACCGTGTAATTACCTAAGACCTAAGTGAACAGCTAGATTGAAAGGATGAGTAATGAAGTACGTCAGTCAAGGGGTGGGTATGGTATAACAGGTCTAAAAACAGCACTTCTTTTAGAATTTTTTTTCCCTTTCTAGTGGTTGGGTGAACTCAAAACCACGATATTTACCCTGTAATGCCATTGTGTCAGGTATAATGACTATTATTTTACGAATTTTACTTCAAACTTGAGGTTTTGGGAAAATATTTCTAAGAAGTTGTACTTTTATATAAAAAATTTTCAGAAAAATTGATTTCTCGAACTGGTTATACCGTACCCTCCCCTTTGTTATAGATTTTGTAATGGGCGCAAATGGAATGAGCGGATGATGTATGCGAGAGTGTGACGAATGGTAGGAGGAGAGACAGAGAGGTATAAAAGGGAGTGAGCGACTGAGAGTGTGGGCTAGTTAGTTAATGAGTTAGTGCGAAACTGGAGAAATTGGCGAGTAGACGAGTATAGATTGGGAATTCAACGATCATTATAGACATTATCACCTTTATATATTAATTACTGTTTAATATTCAAATTCTTTAATAAAATCTTTAATACTTTAACACCTTAAAGGGAGAAGGAAAGACGGAATAAGAAGCGAGTACCTGACGAGGAAAATGAAAATGACTGTAGGATGGAGGATTTCCGGGGCGACCTAGACAAATTTGATTTCGCGTTGACTTTCGTCGGAAACTCTACCGGCTTGACTCCGACTAAAGATAATATTCAATATTTTACTGGTAAATATCCTCGGCTCGGGGAACTCGCGGGAATTCCACGGTTCTGCGAAATCCGTGCGCGTAAACCGATTTCAAGGGAATTACACACGGCTAAAGCAACAACTTCCAGAGTCGAGAGAATTTAATGAACGAGTTTCAGAATAATAGACCAGGTTCCTCAAGGCACCTCAAAGTCCTCTCCATTTTCTACGTAACAATATTTCTCTCTCAATTTTTCAGTTACGGAAATAAAAAACGAAGTACAACGAGACGAACTGAATATCGCGACGTAATATAAACGCAAGAAAACACTACTGGGCATTTTATGGTTTCAGAGATCCTTCGAGAAGAAACACGTGTGGTCCAAATAAACAGCACGTCGTTTAATTAGCGTAAAAAGAACACGGATTCTGACCAGCGAAGAAAAGAAGTCGAAAAAGGGACTCGCTTTCTCATGTTCGTAACTCGATTCCTGCGACGACGTGACGCGAGGACGCCTGGGAATTCGGAATAACAAGGATTTGAGAAGTGCTCCTTGTTACTCGGAGCTCCACTCGAAACTAAAGATAAGATTACAATATTTTCGTTCTCCTATTAAATTAACTCCTTGAGTTTCATGGAAAGAGGATAACTAACACAAGGATTCATAAATCTAATCGAGTCTTTGAAATTCTCGGCGTTATCGAAATTTGCGATGTCTTCGACTGAAAATGAGTCAATGCGTTCCCATACGCTTTATCAGCGACAGTATCGTCGCCGAAGGTGTTATCTCTTTCCTGGAGAAAGTTGAGACGGGTTTAAAAATTAACAGAGAGAAAAAAGAATCAGAAGGAGAGAAACGCCAAGAAAAATTGATAAAACGACGGACCAAGTTCCATTTTATACTTTTTGTTCATAATACTATTAATTTAAATGTATGCCGTTTACTGCTTAGAATAATTTAAACAGTGATCAACGTTTATATATAATTACGGGAATATTCGAGCGAACTAAAAATAACTGAGCAAGATGCATAGAGAAAGATTAACGATAGGCGGTGTACAAAGGCAAGAGCACGGTGATGGGAACGGGGGATGATGCGTCTGGCCTGATGGAGCTTGAAACTGAATTAACCAACCTCGCCCGAGGGGCTCGCGACCTCATCTCGGGAGGCCATTATATTTGTCTTTGTATGCTAAACATTTTGCGGGAATTACCCGCGAGATAGGCGGATAGCTAAGTTTCCGGGCGGAGTGTCCTTTGTCGCGTCCCTCGCAACAACCCCTTTCCCCGCTGGCTCCGCTCACCCCCGTCCCGTTGGTAGTTGTTCCGCATTCTTTCGCAGAAGTCTGCGATTAGATCGCGACGAGGGAGTCCGCTCGAATTTGCGAGAATTCGATTCACGGCACTTGCCACTATAAATAATTATTTGTATTTATTATGATTCTTATATAAGTTATAAGTAAATAGTTTATCGATTTATTCTTCACACAAATTGTGCATTTGTTTGAGTTCGATTCGTTGTTGATTACCTCGTGCGACGCGATCGATTTTCTAAATGAGAATCGCTGAAATTGCCCTAATCAGAGCGTAAACAACACTTTTCGGGTCCACCCTCACGTAATAATTTTCGTCCACCTTTTATTATCGAGGTTTTCGTTTACGAGGGCGCGTTAGCATCCCTCCCGATGTTGACAGTCTGATTGGCTGCCAGCCTGATTAAGGAGCGAGTTTTACGAGTACACAATACTGGGCTCTACGGTAAACAATAAATAAGTGTCACTTAAATCAGACCGGATCCAAAATAATTAATTTCGGTGAGTAGAAAACCGTAGAAATAAAATTATAAGAATACCGGATAATGATTTTACTGCATCGGTTGACTTCTTGCCTTTTCAGTTTATTTTCTATTCTTCTATTCGCATCGCGTTGTAAACTGATTTGCATAGATTATTAAGGGACCTTGTAAGGTAGGAAGAGAATGGAAGTCGATCAGTGAAAACGGATTGCCACAACCCGAAACTAAAGTCAAGAAAGGAACCGAAATCGGTGCCGACACAATGTGCAATTGTACAAGAGGCTAATATGGCCGGAGTGAAATCCCTGCGTAATATTTTCTTTTTTGCATTTTACTGCCTTGTACCTCAATTGAAGGACGGAACTATTTTATCTTACACCTTAATAAGGAATAAAACGCGAACAATGATTACGGGAGCGTCTGGCTACAAAGAATAGCGACAGTTTTACGATCTCCGGAGTCCTCAGATCCGTTTGTCTGACATCTTGTGATTTAGGGTTCAGGTTTATGTTTACCTGGCAGTTCAGCACTGTCTGGCTCTATTAGACAGGACGGGGACGGTCTGATTTTAAGTAAGGGAAACTCCGGGGGGCCGCAGCTACCTCATGCGACTCCGGACGCGCCGAACTTCTAACGGATCCCGTAAACAAGCGCGGCTCATCCCTTGCCCGCACCTCTGGACACGTAAGTCGGTCAAGGATTTATTCCTACTTCCTAATAATCACCTACAGTTTGACTTTTGTTCTGATGCTCCCGTGAGGGTTCACCTATGCCCTGGATATTCTACTATTCTTGATACCGTTAATGAGAAACAAAGAGAAGGACCTGGCACGTCCATTTGTACTATACTCCGCTAACCGCAAACATAAGAAAAGTCAGTAGGATATTGTACGGGACTTAGCACGTATGTTTATGTTACTCAGGTAACCATACTCAGGTAACCATAAATAGAAGAGAAGTCAGTGGGATTATTTTATGCGACCTAGCACGTCTATTTGCATTGTACTCAGGTAGTCACAAATATTATAAGAAAAGTCAGTAGAATATTTTATGTAATAATTTTTTATTACACCGTTTTGTTAAAATTATACAATAATCGATATTATACTTGCCGTTCTGAAAGAGTACGACCATTTCGCGAGGATTCCAGCGATCGGCTTAGACCTCACGGATACTTACAATTAGAGCATGTACTATGTAAATAATATATGTTCTAAGCACGGATACGGCCTTAGTAGAGACAAATAAACAAAAGTCGCTGTCGGGAACGAATGGGATTGCATTAGGAAATGGTAAACAAGACGGGGGTGCGAAAAATAATAAAAGACTGAACTATGCCCAGTCCTACTCTTTCGGGACGGCAAGTATACGCTTCTTATCATCGTTGAATTGATACAAAGAATTATAATAAATTATAGTAATCTAAAATCGACAGAATTTCTGTCGAAGTGTTTAGGAAAGATAATCATTAGGAGTTTGGGAGCCAGGGAGCTTTAGATAAGGGTGACGATTTATTATACATCCCACGCGACCCCGAAAAGGACCTGTCAGTGGTACATTATTCTCTTCTCGCCGTTCGACTTGGAGGATCGTCTAGCTGGGCGAGATGCAATCGTCTGTTTATT
This sequence comes from Ceratina japonica, assembly GCA_019453355.1. NCBI lineage: Eukaryota > Metazoa > Arthropoda > Insecta > Hymenoptera > Apidae > Ceratina > Ceratina japonica. Next base: position 94,735 of record SMSR01008282.1, read on the forward strand.
CTCAATAGCGGAACAGATGCCCATCGCTCGAGTAACCGTGGTACTGGTCGCTGCTTCTGCTCGTGACCCAAACCATGGTGTCATATGCCCCAGCTCCTAGATAATTCCTCCGTCGTACTTCTGTGTGGCCCTTTAACAGTTCCTCGACACGCGAGTGTCAACCGAGCCTCAAGTGGCTGTCCAAGTAACAATTTGTCACAAAGTGCTACGCAGTTTTTAGGAATTTTCCCGTGGATTTAGAATAATATTAGGTGGCGTTAGACTGATCTGACGTATTTGACGTTCGTACGTATAATGTGCGACTTATGTTCAGAAATAGTACTCGCAATGCTGTAGAGACTTGAGTAAAAAGTTCATTCAAGCGCATTTTTGTTAACACGAACATTTCCGCTTTCTACGCCCTGAACTTCTCTTTTCTTCAATCATTTGTACAATCTAATCTAATCTTCTCGGATAAAAGTTATACGCATTCTATGGAATAGTACAATTCATGGAAAGAAGAAATTAGATTGCATTCCCGGCAATTTTACTTGTCATACTGTAAATTCTTTTTAGTAACCTTCGATGTTCTTTCAAATATATTAGGAAATTAGAGTATTTTACAGTGTTTTTGGTTTCGATTACAGGCAACAATTAATCTTAATTTTGCTTTTTGGTATCAGAAAATTCTTCTTTTGATTTCCAATATGCGCGTGTCGTACATATAGAGATCCTTGGGCGAACAGTGTCGGACTTCTTCCCGGTTTCACCCCCGCCGGAAACGCGGTGGAATTTATATTTACGATCGAATAATACGTACAAACGTAGTTATGTATATCTGCCGGCGCGATATATCACTGGGCAGAGGGCAGAGAGAGGCGTACCGACTTTGTTACCGGTGGTATCTGTGTGAAAACACGTACGCGCACGGGTATTATAGGTAATCGTGAGTACGCACACGTAGGAAGAATGACACGCGAGCATAAAACGGCTTTTGCGCCCGATAGCGGCGCCTTTGATCTGCCTTCTCGCTTCGTTCCCGGAGCCGACTACCTCCCCGGCATAAAGCCGCGTCGCCCGCGCCTCTCTTCCGATTCTCTCTCCGATCGAAATCGATTCCAATCGCCCACGACGAACGTGCTTAAGCTCAAATTAATAAAGCCGCTCGTATTCAATCCGAAATTGTACACTCCCATTTTTCGTCCACCCTCGACACAGTTAACTCTGACCTATGTCACAATAATTACAAGTATATATTTAAAAACTCGAGATTTATGACAAGTTGATCGATCAATCAGTTAAAATTTAGTTCTGTGCCATGAGATCAAAGATTGCAATAATTCGCTTGCAATGATCGTATTTAATAAATAAATGACAATCTTTTAGATGAATCCTCAATTAAAATTTAGTTTTGTGCCATAAGATCGAAGATTGCAATAATTCGCTTGCAATGATCGTATTTAATAAATAAATAACAATCTTTTAGATGAATCTTCAATTAAAATTTAGTTTTGTGCCATGAGATCGAAGATTGCAATAATTCGCTTGTAATGATCGTATTTAATAAATAAATGACAATCTTTTAGATGAATCCTCAATTAAAATTTAGTTTTGTGCCATGAGATCAAAGATCGCAATAATTCGCTTGCAATGATCGTATTTAATAAATAAATGACAATCTTTTAGATGAATCCTCAATTAAAATTTAGTTTTGTGCCATGAGATCAAAGATTGCAATAATTCGCTTGTAATAATCGTATTTAATAAATAAATGACAATCTTTTGGATGAATCTTCAATTAGAATTTAGTTTTATGCCATGAGATCGAAGATCGCAATAATTCGCTTGCTATGATCGTATTTAATAAATAAATGACAATCTTTTGGATGAATCTTCAATTAGAATTTAGTTTTATGCCATGAGATCGAAGATTGCAATAATTCGCTTGCAATGATCGTATTTAATAAATAAATGACAATCTTTTGGATGAATCCTCAATTAAAATTTAGTTTTGTGCCATGAGATCGAAGATCGCAATAATTCGCTTGCAATGATCGTATTTAATAAATAAATGACAATCTTTTGGACGGATCCTTTTAAACATTGACTATTTGGTAAGATTCACACGGAGAAATAATCATTTTCTAAGTCTGTATTTTCAGTTTATTTAGAATTGGAATCTTTGTAAGCCACTCTGTTTGTCGAGAGTGCTCGCATTCCTCGAGTGTTCAGACGGAGACCGATACCTTGAGAAAAAAACCGCTATCAATCTGTCTAATCGAAGGTGGACAAGTTTTTCGTGGAAAAACGGTCTAAATAAAGAGTTGGCCGGTATCGGGAACGGTAGCACGGATGCGATCGGTGATTCAGCCGGGACGCGATAACGCGTGCCGATAAAAACCGTTGCTCACCCGATGTACTTATGTATCGATAGCGATTTTAATGACGAGGGCGCGGTACCTCTGATGTGTATTCGCACACACGCTCGACTGCATCCGTTTCACGACTTTCTCGCCTCTTATCGAAATCGTCGATTTCTGTCCGAGATTAAACTTTCGTGATGTCAATGTGTCGAACGATATCGTAATCGAGATTTTTCCAAAAAATATAAGCACACATATTTTGGGATATTACTATTTTTTATATACTTGATATTATTATTTTCTTGGGTATTACGAAAGCTGCAGAAGCATGAAACATGAAATCTATATTGAGAATCATTTTCCAAAGATAAAACTCGTGCACGTGACCTCGCATCATTTTCTATAAATGCATAAGAGCATATGCTTTTGGTGCTAATTAAAGTTTGCCTTTTCCCCGGGTAATTTTCTCGCCTGCTGTCATCGAGTCCTTCCCGCACCCTCTCGACGGTGCCAGTCGCCACATATTGGAGGCCGACTGTGTACACTTGAACGATAAATAAATCACGTTCTCGAACCCAATTAACCAGAGTTTGTTTTCGTTCGCCGGGATCAGTCTGCGACACTGTGGACCGTACTTCGAGTCGAATATTTATTCCGCTTTATCAACGGTAGTGTGTTAACCGAGCAGCAGCTTCCAACGATCAAGGGACACCGAATACATGAGTATACAATGAGATAGAATCAGTAAGATTGCGTACAGGAAGATTCATATTAAAATGTTTAGAATAAAGTTACCATTATGTGTCGTTGAACCTAGAATATTCTGAATACGTAAAATGAGATTCTAGTAAAATTCAGTACAGTGAAATAGCAATAGAATTTACGAGAAGGCATGGCCATTTTATTTCTATAAGATGACATTGTATTCTGAAGAGCGACGCAGAAATTTAATCTAGAAACTGATTTATCAGACGCGTAAATGTAAAATAATATTCTAGTAAAATTCAGTACGATAAAATGGTAATAAAATTGACGAGAAGGGATGGCCGTTTTATTTCTATAAGATGACATTGTACGTACTTTGAAGAGTAACGCAGAAATTTAATCTAGAAACTGATTTTGACGAACAGACGTGTAAATGTAAAATGATATTCTAGTGAAATTCAGTACGATAAAATGGTAATAAATTTGACGAGAAGGAATGGCCACTTCATTTCTATAAGATGACATTGTATGTACTCTGAAGAGCGACGCAGAAATTTAATCTAGAAACTGATTTCTGACGAACGGACGCGGCTATTTCTCTTTGTAGTGACCAACAATGTATGATCGTCGATCAATTGACAACAAAGCGACAACGCGAAATAATACGTAGAAGCTGTGTTTTATTTTATCAGAGAAGTAATAAAGCGGGCAATTATACCGTTTGCCGTTATCAGCCGCGTACTTCAAACGAATTTTCAAAGCTACTTAAAACGTTCTTCATTGAGTCATCGTCCGGTCGGACAATTCTGTTGTAAAAATCGATTAAACGTGTCATTCGCGCGGCACTTCTGCCTTCTATAAAAGAAGGTGGAACGCGCGTATCTCAGGCGTGAATAATTAAATGAATATTTAGTTAACGACGTTCCCATGTACGCCTACCTTGCACAAGTGGTCAGGTTTTTTTTTTGTAAACACAGATAAGATTCTTCCCCTTTATTTTTTCCTGTAACGCAGGAAGAAGCCACTTCGGCAAACATCATCGATTTCTTTTGCGAAATTCGTGTTTTATTTGATTTGCTGTTACCAGGAAGTTCGTCTGCGCCGAGAGATCAACAGCAAATGAAATCATTACAATTTCTTTAATACGCATTTCAATTTTTGACATTTTTATCATCATTGGACATTGAATTTTTTTATATCAATTTTTCTACGAATGCATCAATTATGTTTGTTGTACGTCTACTTATTTGCTGCACATTTTAGGTATTCGACGAATAATTTGAATTTAATATGATTTCAACTTAAAAGTCTAGAGAGAAGTATGATTCATCAAATTTAATATTCTAAGCGTGACTGTGCATTTACTTGTTTGAATTTCACTGGAAAATATATGATCGATTCAGCGAAGCCTGAAATTCCTTAAAACGCGGTTCGTCTTAGAATACACGGAAAGAGTGCGTAAAACCTGGTGCGAAGTGCGAGAAAGTATCGGAGGGAATCTTATCGCTGTGCAAAGTCGGGCAAGTAGGACCAAAGCGTAGACTTTAGACGTTTCACGTTCGGCACTTTGATGTGGGTGTGAGATATAAATATGCTTCGTAAGTACTTTGTGGTTAACACACACGGTTTCCCGGAATCGTCCCGGACGAAAAAGAGACCCGGCGATCCTTTATTTCCTTAGATAAAACCGGATAATCTTCTGTCGACACCGATGATGTCACAGCTCCCGTATCCGTCCTGCGCTTGCCATTTTACGCAATCGACAATTCACTTCTGCTTTCATACATCCACCAATTCCCTAAATCGGCTGATTAATCTCAGCTAGGAATAAGTGCAAATATATTAGTTGAGGGAATCCACTATTAATGCGATTGTTTAGTCTTCAGAAAAGTGCATAAAAAACAGAAGAAACTCTGAGTATTTTAGAAATCCTAATATAGTAAATGTCATAATTTTGCTATAATTTTAAGATTAATAATGATTTCTTAAACCCTGGAACTTTTAACAATTGAAATTATAGGAATACAAGTGAGCAAAAATTCTAAACATATAAAATATGCATATTAAAGAGTATATCTTCTTTTATGTTAATATTCTGGCATGAAAAAATAACTTGGAGGTGATGAAAGTTTTATTCAATTATAAAGCTTCTGTTGCTGCTGTAAGATGTCCAGCGTCGGTCGCCAAATGATTTCGATGAGAATTTAATGACTGAGTCGTAGCAGTCATCCGCGGAATCTGTTAAATTTCATTACTAAGTATACTCGAAAAATTACTAAGTATATACGAAACATTACTAACTATATTCGACAAATTACTAACTGTACACGAAATCATTATTGAATTTATGAAATAATTTATTGTTTTTTCACGATATATGATTGATACTCAATTTTTTTATTATCTATAAATTAGAATGAGAATTAATTTCGTGCTGAGAGTATAAAATGTACGACATAAGACTTCAATTATTGTTCGCGTGTTCGACCACCGAACTCGGGCTTTTATCTGCGACGCAGTTTACGTCGTTGTCGAATGACAGAAGGCAGACACCTACCGAAACTTGGCAGCCAGCGCACACATGTTGTCGATCGTTCTCTTCCTTTATCCTAAAGAATTTTCGTCCTCCGCACTTGAGGCGAACTTTCGAACAATTCTCAATGCCTATCTCACAGATCCGTGGGAAACGAGTGTTCTGGTTGCAATTTGACGCTGTTCGCCGAAAATCCTTCTTTTCCTTATTTCATTGTTAGAAGATTTCCGTCCGTTCGTCACGACTTTCGCGTTACTTGCCGGCGTCACAGAAAATTCCAAATACAATTGAAGATTTTTTAGTCATTATTAAATCGCAGATTCTATATAAATATAAATAATATATGAAATTGAAGGTGCAGAAAATGTGAAATTTCTTATATTTCGAAAGTTCTGTAAGTGTCGACCGATTATTCGAGAATTAAGTGACGGTACTGTGACTTTTTTTTTAACTCCTACCCGAAAGGGAAAAAAAAGCGAAGAGAGAAGGGAGAGTGAGCAACGACCTTGGTGCCACGCGCCAAACGTGGAAATGTTTTATGAGTTCTATAATGGCCCCCCACGAGTTTCCATCCCGTTTCTTTCTACTGTTGTTCGAAACTACTGCCTTCGACTTTCTCGCCTCTGGCCGAAGTTACGGGATCGTGGGTCAGAGATCTGCTGCAGTTTCCTGCAACGCGAGTCGACGCCAGGAACAGAATGGACAAGGGACACCCGGAACTTTCATATTTACGGTGAATAGAACTTAGTTTTACGCTCAATACATTATTCCTGTTGTTGAGATCACTTATTTCCATTAAAACGGTTACCGGTAGGATGGGTCGTGTACCGCAGAACCCAGACAGACCTAAGCCCCCTAGGTAGCCACCTCAAGTCAAACTTCAAATCATTTTCAAATGTCTTTCAGTATTCTAAAATATTTTTACGAAACAAGAATCGAGTCGATTTACGTATTTGACTTCAAAATTACGATATTCAAAATTCAATCGAATATTGAAATGATTAAACTACATCTCAATTCATTTTTTATTCTCAATGCATTAAAGGGTTATATTTGAAATAGTCATTTTGCTGAATGAAATGTTTCTACAGTGTCTCAAAAAAATCTACTTGGACCTTCAAGGCTTCAAGTATTGTAATTTTTACGTATAATCAAATCATCGAGTCATCGATGTTTTATGCAATAATTTGTGCACTCAACCAAAATAGTCATGTTGCTGAATGAAATGTTTCTACAGTGTCTCAAAAAAATCTACTTGAGCCTTCAAGGCTTCTTCAAGTATTGTAATTTTTACGTATTATCAAATTATCGAGTCATCGATGTTTTATGCAATAATTTGTGCACTCAACCAAAATAGTCATTTTGCTGAATGAAATGTTTCTACAGTGTCTAAAAAAAATCTACTTGGACCTTCAAGGCTTCTTCTTCAAGTATTGTAATTTTTACGTATAATTAAATTATCGAGTCATCGATGTTTTATGCAACAATTTGTGCACTCAACCAAAATAGTCATTTTACTGAATGAAATGTTTCTACAGTATCTAAAAAAAATCTACTTGGGCCTTCAAGGCTTCTTCTTCAGGTATTGTAATTTTTACGTATAATTAAATTATCGAGTCATCGATGTTTTATGCAATAATTTGTGCACTCAACCAAAATAGTCATTTTACTGAATGAAATGTATCTACAGTGTCTCAAAAAAATCTACTTGGACCTTCAAGGCTTCAAGTATTGTAATTTTTACGTATAATCAAATCATCGAGTCATCGATGTTTTATGCAACAATTTGTGCACTCAACTAAAATAGTCATTTTACTGAATGAAATGTTTCTACAGTATCTAAAAAAAAATCTACTTGGACCTTCAAGGCTTCTTCAAGTATTGTAATTTTTACGTATAATTAAATTATCGAGTCATCGATGTTTTATGCAATAATTTGTGCACTCAACCAAAATAGTCATTTTGCTGAATGAAATGTTTCTACAGTGTCTCAAAAAAATCTACTTGGGCCTTCAAGGCTTCTTCAAGTATTGTAATTTTTACGTATAATCAAATCATCGAGTCATCGATGTTTTATGCAACAATTTGTGCACTCAACCAAAATAGTCATTTTACTGAATGAAATGTTTCTACAGTGTCTAAAAAAATCTACTTGGGCCTTCAAGGCTTCTTCTTCAAGTATTGTAATTTTTACGTATAATTACGTATAATTACGTAATAATCGAGTCATCGATGTTTTATGCAATAATTTGTGCACTGAACGTAATTCAACGTTAACCCTGTGCCCTACAATCAGGAGTGAAACTCGTGGTCAAAAACCTGTGCCATAAGCACAAAGCACGAGTCTGGCTTGTGAAACTCCGTTCAGGCCAAATGTAAACATGTTTACCCTTTATAACCCGAGTAATTGTTAGACAGCGCGTAGGCCAAGGGTTTAAGAATGGCATCGGTCATAAATCATGGATTGCTCGAAATGAGATGAACTCGTTTCGCTCCATCGTTACTTAAATGTTGTGCGAAAGGGTTTCAAGGCAAAATAAGAAAGTTTTTCAGGTAAAACGGTTTTGCGAGCGAGGGGCACGCGCCCAGGGAAACTCGGTAGTTGCTTCCCATATTACGCTTAGTAGGATATCCGTGAATTTTTGTGAAGGGCAGTCGCTGTGACGTCGAAGGGTATTGCAGCAGGCAGTAAACAGATTCGTCAACGCCACGCGACACTCTCCCTAGGAATTCGGGGGCCCGAAGGTCGTCTCCGTCGGGTAGCATCCGTTCGCGTGCCTCGGTTTCTTCTTCTTACTTGTAACGTAGTAATAGATGGACGACCTTCTGCGAAACTTTTCAAATCCACAATTGTTTGCGAGATTATGTTACGATTAGTCATAGTACCGGCCGCTGTGAGGGAAATACAATGGCCCAATTGTGTGAAGAAATGCATAAGAATGCGAAGTTCGGTCGCAAAACTAGAGCTTGTTGGATAATGATTGTCAATTATGATCAAAGATTAAATGTTTCAATGTCTGTAATTGGATTTATAATCCCATACATGATTTTTAATAAATCGGACTGAATCCGCGTTTCCCTAATGCGGAAAATCGCGCATTTCCGTACTTGTTACTTTTCGAGAGAAAACGCGCGGAAAATAATGTGAACCTCGCTAGAATTTTGAACAATGATTTCAATTATGGTGAAAGTTTAAATGTTTCAACGTCTGAAATTGGATTTATAATCCCATATACGATTTTTAATAAATCGGATTAAATCCGCGTATCCCTAATGCGGAAAATCGCGGATTTCCAGTACAGTTTCCGAGCTTGTTACATTTTGCGAGGAAACGCGCGGAAAATAATGTGGACCTCGCTTAGAATTTTGAACAGTGATTGTCGATTATGATCAAAGATTAAATGTTTCAATATCTGAAATTGGATTTATAATCCCAGACATGATTTTTAATAAATCGAACTAAATCCGCGTCTAATGCGGAAAATCGCGCATTTCCGGGCTTGTTACATTTCGAGAGGAAACGCGCGGAAAATAATGTGAACCTCGCTAGAATTTTGAACAATGATTTCAATTATGGTGAAAGTTTAAATGTTTCAATGTCTGAAATTGGATTTATAATCCCATATACGATTTTTAATAAATCGGACTAAATCCGCGTTTCCCTAATGCGGAAAATCGCGGATTTCGAGTACAGTTTCCGAGGTTGTTACATTTTGCGAGGAAACGCGCGCGGTGAATAAAATGGACCTCGTAGCATGGATCCTGTGATCTCAGCGATTCCATCATCAGCGTGGCTGGGAATTTCGCGGATAAAAGGCGAAATCGAGTTTAAATCATGAATACGAACGAACGTGGATGGCATAGGAGGAAGGAAGGAGCGGAGGGCCGGGGGTGGAAGCTTTGCAGAGACGAGAAGCAATCTGGTGGTAGCTTTGTGACGGTAATGGCTTCAACCCCCGGCCTCCACCTCCGCCTCCTCCCCCTGGGGGCCTGAGGTCGATTCGCCTACGCGTTCCCCGCTCCTTTCCGAACCCTTCCACCCCCCTATCGGTAGGAGAATCTCCCGTTTATCTATTTTAAATTGATTTCAATCGAGTTCGATGTTGCCGACTAAATTGACCTACTATTGATTCACGTAATCGAAGTATTATTTACGTAAAAGTATATTAAATCGCGTGTATAATAAAGCAATATTATAATTCTTAAATGTTTAATAAATACAGCAAAATTTCATAGAATACTTTTCCATTTTGAACCACATTCGATCTTTTATTCATCACTATGTTCCATACAATGCATGTATGTATATGTAGTGATTAAAATTTTGCTCCTGTAGTTAATCCATTGTCTAGTAATAACTAAAATATGTATACATGTTTCGACGCCTGAATTAATATCTATTATAGTTTTATTGGAGGGCTGTTTTTAAAATTATTTCCGAAACGGGGGATGTATGAATATAATAATTTGCGTGTTTGCTTTCTAACAAAGATGGGTGCCTCTCCTTGAAAAATCGATTTCTCCTCTATCTTGCATTAGCCGTGGAAGCCCGGCTGCTTCTTCGAGCTCCACCCACGCCTCTCGTACATGCGCAAAGAACGGTAAGCTGAAAAACGATTTCGCCAAGTGCAACTGCGTCGGCGAGTTAAATCGCATTAAAATACGAAGGCAAGAATAAAATCTGGCGAAACGAGCCGCGGCGAATGTGACTCGTCAAAATTCTGTCACAACGAGCCACTTCTCTATGTACAATAATAGATCGAATTTTTTTTTTATAGCCCCAGTGCACAATGGAGTGAGAAATTGTATGAGACATGTTCGTTGTCACGTAATCTCTCGACGAGTTGGTACGTCGCGCCGTCGTGCTGTCTGTCATCCTCACGGTCGTAAATTGATAAGCCTTTATATCCTTATCGATAACGGTGCCCGCTCGATTCTCGTTTGTCCGACCGTTCGATTTTATTAAGCTAAATTTCCTAATTTCTGTTCACGGTCACAGTTTCTACTCCCTGCCGTGCTTTTCTGTAATTTCTTATGCCGTCTCAGAATTACGGAAAAGTTCAGTAAATAGAAATTGCGAACAACAAATGAATTTCAATTTCGCGTAAAAAAATGTCAGCTTCATATCATCAATTTAATTCAATTTTCATGCAAACGTTTCTTATGCTGTCTCAGAATTACGGAAAAATTCAGTAAATAAAAATTCCGAACAAAGGAATTTCAATTTCGCGTGAAAAATGTCAGCCATTTCATTCAATTCTCATGCAAACGTTTTTCACATTAATGAATTTCTAAATTCAAACAAATTCCATTTTATCAACATGATTACATCATGAAATGTCTGCTTAATAAATTCTCGTGCCGAGCCAATATTTGTATAATCATTTTCGCTGCGTATAAACAAATGAAATCCTGGCAGAGGACGTTTCCGGTACTCGGAGAGGCAGCGTAAGCTCGTTAACGGTCAATTAAACTCTCGAACGAGGGAAATCGGGTAGCGGCGGCGGCGGGGTGCGGCGGGTGGAAAACGCCGGGAAAACCATGGGAAAACGGTGGCGTGGGTGTTTGGGTACAAGTGGCCTGTTCGCCCGGAGGATAATACTCGTGTTCGACCCGGTGATCCCGGAAGCTCCGCCCCTGTGGAAGCCACTCGGCCAACCGGGGTCTTCACAGAAGGAGGAGCCACCGTTGATGGTTCCCTTTCTCACCCACGCCGCGGCTGAAAAGCACCGATCCCCGGGACTCGGGGACACCTTGGGTAGCTGGTACTAAACCGACACCAACGTTCCCAGTTGCCATTTAGCACTTGAGACTGTACGAACGCGGTGCGCTCAGTTTTCGTGACGCGCGGACGCCAGACCGAGGTGTCACTAGATTTTACACATAAAACGAACGAATTTCATCTCCGTTATTCCCACTGAGAAACGAGGTTCCACCAGGTTTGATAATTATTTATTTTTCCAAACGTTTAAGCCCGGTTTCTTCCTCTCGGAGGAGCGAGCCGGCGAAGTTGCGTCAAGCATGATCGGAAAAGACGTCGTAGAAAAAGAAAGAAGCCTCGTGTTCTTCGACGATTTAACAAAGAACGAGTTTATGACCATTGGATATCGTGCCACGTTTGAAGAACTCCTTTCCTCGGCCGACACCGATATCAGCTCATCTCCGGTTCTTGTGAATTGTCGCATCGGACCACGCTTTTGTGATTGACATTAATGAAAATTGTGAAACAGTGCGAGTTCCAGTTTCGATCCTCGCTTTCTTTTATGTAAAACTATATACAGAGTGCGAAAGTGCGTCGCGATAAACTGTGAAGAACTGAACATTGACTATTTGCCTGTGAGCCGCGATTTCGTGTTATTGTACCCAACAAGTATTAATAAATGAAAGCGAAAATGGAGCCGTTGACGCCACCCCACACGCCGCCGATCATGCAACAACAACAACTGCCATTTCCGCGGTGGTTCAGGTCTCAACACAGGCTCGTCCAGGCTGGACAACAGCCGCCGAACGGGCAAAGTATGAGCTACCATCCGACATCGTTCATCGACACTTGGCTGAGGGGCGCAGCTCTGTTGGCAGTGAGGGGTTGCTGTCCACCACCGACCTCGGTCCATCCCTACAACCAAGGTCATCAGTTGCACCCGCCGCTACCTCCGCCGCCGTCTTCGTTCTTCTCCAGGCGGCTACCAGGCCAGAGGCCCAAGAAACAGTTTATCTGTAAATTTTGCAACCGGCAATTCACCAAGAGTTATAATTTGTTGATCCACGAGAGGACGCACACCGACGAGAGGCCGTATTCCTGTGACATTTGCGGCAAGGCGTTCCGGAGGCAAGATCACTTGAGGGATCACAGGTATCGGTCATTTTTATTCCGGCAATCTATAAACCAATTATCCATCTAATCTAGATAGATTATTTACTGCGTTTTCGTATTGGCTTTTAACGGGGGGGCAATGTCCACGGTGTCACAACCAGATAGATAGAAGTAAACATGCTAGCTTGAATCCACTCTCGACGATATGATAAATCCTTTGTGAATTTTAGTAATTTGCAAGTCATCAGAAATGTTATTGACGATTTTGTATACTATGTTATGTTGTATAACCTTCTCAATGAGAGTAAATGTAAACTAAAATCGATAGAAAAAATTATAACACCAGTTTTTGTATTTTTCGAAGGTCGAGTGTACAAATGCCAAACATTTTTATTATTATCTTGAACACAAATTCTTATTTCTTACTGTGTA
>SMSR01008283.1:9042-19522 GCA_019453355.1 Ceratina japonica
TAATAATAATTTGAAGAAAAATGTCAGAATTTAATACTCTTTCCTCAATTAAATTTTTAATTTTTCTTTCACTAGTTGCTAAATTAATTAATTAAATCGAGAAAAATTTATTAAAGTAATAGCATATTAATAATTGTAGGTGAAAATTTCAAAAAGTGTCACTTGATACAAATAATGTTAAATATCAAAATATCCATAGACTCGTTAAGAGACTTTTTATTATAATATTTTACGATAAATTATTGAGAACGAATCATTATTTTAGAGTTGTCGAGAATCATCGGTGGGGAGAGAGCCAGCATAGAGGAATATCCATTCGCGGTTCGTATGACCCGGCGATCGATCTTCACAGTTGATTTGGCATTTAGTAAATCGTTGCCTCTCGTCGCAGGTCTCGTTGCAGAACAATGGCACCTTTTTTGGCCACCAAGTCGAGCATTTTTGCGGCGGCGGTATAGTCGGGGAGAAGTGGATAATTACGTCGGCGCAGTGCGCCCTCAGGTAAGATTAATGCACAGCATATAGTACGTCATTCTTTATATACATTCAACTTTAAGAATATCGAATGTAGAATCTAGTATATAGAGTCTCTCGTAAATAATGGATCACCTTGAAATAAGTGATGGAACAGTTCATTACTGGCCAGAACATCACAATTTGATCTTATTTAGTAAGAATTTCGTGGTTTTTGAGATTTCCACATTTCTTTCTGTCTCATGAAAACGATATTAACAAAAATTTATTCTACTTTGAATTTGATTGATTCTATAAGTTGTTATACGTGTAATAGTACTATACATGTTATATTAGTCATTATACTGCCTTTTCTCTTCCACATTTCAGCCATTATACTGTCTTTTCTTTGCACATTTCTTTCGTTGAAAACGATATTAACAAAAATTTATTCTACTTTCCATTTGATTGATTCTATTAATTATTGTACATGTAATAGTACTATATATTTTATATTAGCCATTATACTGCCTTTTTTCCACATTTCTTTCGTTGAAAACGATATTAACAAAAATGTATTCTACTTTCAATTTGATCGATTCTATAAATTATTATACGTGTAATAGTATTGTACATGTTATATTAGCCATTATACTGCCTTTTCTAATCATTGTATTACGTTGCAAATAACATACTAGTACATCATACATGTCATAGTTTACATTACTTCATTAAACAAAATATTCCAGAACAGAGCATAACTGTCCAAAATAGCATAATTTAATTTCCCAGTAAAAGTCACTTGGTTTTAAAGATTCTTCCACTTTTAAATTTCATGAAAATGACATTAGATAAAATTTATTTCAATTTTAAATCAGTTCATTTCAAACGAGTTTACATAATATATGACATCATGAAATATGTTATTTATTATTATACCTTATAATCATAATATTACATTCTAATCAAATAGTACACTGAGAAAACAGTGGGCGGACGATTAACAAAAATTGAAGTACAGTGCCAAAAAAAATACTTTCTTTGAGTAATAAATACGTTCCTTTTGTATTTATTACAAATCTATATAGTAATTTTTACACAATAATAATAATTTCTATCCACAGTTACTAATTTTTACTATCCCTGATTAGTGATTTCGAATATTCAGTTCCTAAATTTTCTTTATATTACTTTACTTTATATAACTACACGCGATTTATATTATTTCATATATAGATTAAAGATTTTATTATATAATTCGGTAATTTCCTTTGAGTTCAATAAGTAAAAATTATACTAACCATACAGACGAATTTTTCCTTAAAGTTTATCAATCATTAATTAAATCCAAACATGTTTCAAGATTACTATTCACATATAGTAATTTTTACTTAAATATACAATAAATATTGCTATAATTTTGTGGCTTCGTTTTTCTCAGTGTAGTACATCCTACATGTCATATTTTATATTACTTCATTACACAAAATATTTCAGAGCAGAGCATGACTGCCCACAATAGCATAATTTAATTACAGTAAAAGTCCCTGGAATTTAAAGATTCTTACACTTCTAAATACTAATGAAAATGACATTAGATAAAATTTATTTCAGTTTTAAATCAGTTCATTTCAAACGAGTTTACATAATATATGACATTATGAAATATGTTACATATTATTATATAGTAACTTATAATCATAGTATTACATTATAACCAAATAGTAGTGCTAGTACACCATATTATATTATAAAGTACTTCATTATATAAAAGATTACACGTTATATACGTACGTGTAGTATACTAGTAGGTACAAGAATGTGAACGATTTCCGTGCAACTCTAAAGTACGTTTTTCCAACGACGTTTCACAGCGTACAAGTGAAGGCGTTTCACGTGAGGGCCGGCACGTCACGTTATTACGAGGGCGGTGACGTTTATGGTGTACAAACCGTCGTGATACATCCCGCCTTTAACGCAATTAATTACGACTACGACGTTGGTCTCGTCCAGGTAATACGTTCTCGCTTGTCGCGTTACGCCGCGCGTCCTGGCATCAAGTATGTATTTAATGACCCGTTACGACTGTCAAGGTATTCTGAAACGTATGTTGAACCCAACGGAACATATGAAAGGATGGCTCTAATAATTTCACGCTCGTTACAATTGATATTTACAACATTCTGATGTGATTTGGCTCCCGTGATTGTCTCACGGTCTCAGTAAATAATCATTATTAGAATCAATTATTTAATACGTTAAAATCAAAACGACAGCTTATGGTCGTTTAATATATAATGCATTGCAAAATTATATGTAGAACAAAGAGAATCAGTGTGCCAATAATTTTTAATTTTCTTTATATTTGTACCTCACAGCATATACTGGAAATAGCTTCCATGTATCGAAAGTGTAAAGAACCCATAAATAAATAGAGAGGTATAATTGCCAGACATGTTGTTCATTCCTCACAGATTGGCTACAACTTTTTTCCTTCAGCTTGCTTTGAATTTCAAATGACTTGCTGATAATCTTTCTGTATTTAATCATCATTTTGTATTTTACAATTTAAAATACGTACGCTTATTCCGCATGTTTTACGAACATTAATAACGACCAGAAGATTATTTAACCATATAACTATGCTTGTCAGTAAAGAATTAGAAATTCAAAGCAAGTTGGAAGAGTAAGATTGTGGACAATCTCGTGCTGCGAGAAAAGGACAGCATGTCTGCCAATTATGTCTTTTTATACATATATTCCATATAATAGGACTAATAATAAAATCTGTATCAAATTACAAATAAGACGGAATTGAGGTGCAATTAATTTTGTAGCTCACAGATAACATCCAGTTTGACAAAACAAAACAATCTATCAAGTTGCCGGAGGTCCATTCTACGATTGACGACGGTTCCAAGATTCTAGTCGTCGGTTGGGGCGCATACGAGGTAAAAACTAACTACATTTCAAAAGAATCTATTATGTATAAATATAATATGTCTGTTTGTATAGCTTCTAGGCCCTGTTTCGGATCAATTATTATTCAGCACGATGTGGAAAATCGATAACGCGAAATGTCAGCAAGCCAGCGGCGCGGGCGTCTTCTTGACAAACAGAATGTTCTGCGCTATGTCGAGCACCGCTAGGCCGTGCGTCGGGGATTCGGGCTCGCCTGTTATTTATCACGACACGTTATACGGTAAATTATGTTTCCTCTCAATGCTTTGTTTAAGTACTCGTCTATTACAAATAGAGCGCGAATTTTATGCATTTATAAAATTAAGTATACACCGCTTATAATTCGTCAAAATACATAAAATGTCAAAAAGTGTGCATTACGGTATTCGTATATAAGAAGAAATTTCAATGTAGAATATACATTTTTAACTGACACTATAAATATTTTATATTGCTTAAAAATTTATGGTCTAACTTTTGTTGTAAGATTACTGGGGTGTAATATACCCCGCGACTAAATTTCATCAATATTAAGTTTCTAAGTGTTTTAATTTTTTTAACATACTTAATCTAATTTTTTGAGTATGTAACCAATACTACATTAAAAAGTACACTTTCAAGAAGCTCCAAAAAAAAAATGAAAAAAAAAAATGAAATAGTTTATTTATTATAATATGAAATAATATGAAATATAAAATATGAAATAGTTTATCTATTATAATGGTTTTTGTCACTGGGATGTGTTACACTCCAGTATATTACGTTACACTGAGAAAAACGAAGCCACAAAATTCTAGCAATATTTATTGTACATATAAGTCAAAATTACTATATTTGAATAGTAATCTTGAAACATGTTTGGATTTAATTAATGATCGCTAAAATTTAAGGAAAAATTCGTCTGTATGCTTAGTATAATTTTTACTTATTGAACTCAAAGGAAATTACTGAATTATATAATAAAATCTTTAATCTATATATGAAATAATATAAATCGCGTGGAGTAATATAAAGTAAAGTAATATGAGGAAAATATAGAAACTGCATATTAGAAATCACTAACCAGGGATAGTAAAAATTAGTAACTGTGGATAGAAATTATTATTACTGTGTAGAAATTACTATATAGATTTGTAATAAATATAGAAGGAACGTATTTATTACTCAAAGAAAGTATCTTTTTGCTACTATATTTCAATTTTTGATAATCGTCAGATTTTCTCAGTGCTGAGAAAAACGAAGCCACAAAATTCTAGCAATATTTATTGTACATATAAGTGAAAATTACTATATTTGAATAGTAATCTTGAAACATGTTTGGATTTAATTAATGATCGCTAAAATTTAAGGAAAAATTCGTCTGTATGCTTAGTATAATTTCTACTTATTGAACTCAAAGGAAATTACCGAATTATATAATAAAATCTTTAATCTATATATGAAATAATATAAATCGCGTGTAGTAATATAAAGTAAAGTAATATGAGGAAAATATAGAAACTGAATATTAGAAATCACTAACCAGGGATAGTAAAAATTAGTAATTGTGGATAGAAATTATTATTACTGTGTAGAAATTACTATATAGATTTGTAATAAATACAGAAGGAACGTATTTATTACTCAAAGAAAGTATCTTTTTGCTACTATATTTCAATTTTTGATAATCGTCAGACCACCGTTTTCTCAGTGTATTTGCAACGTAATACAATGAATACAAAAAGCAGTATAATGGCTAACATAACATGTATAGTACTATTACAATATAACAATTTATAGAATCGATCAAATCGAAAATAAAATAAATTTTAATTAATATCGTTTTCATGAGATATAAAGAAATGTGAAAATCTCGAAAACCAAGAAATTTTGACTAAGATCAAATTATGACGTTCTAGCCAGTAATGAACTGTTCCATCACTTATTTCAAGGTGATCCATTATTTAAGAGAGACTTTATATACTGCATTCTACATTCGATATTCTTAAAGTTGAAAAACTGTGTACAACAAGGATTAAATATAAAATTGTTACAATAATAATACTGTATCAGTAAAATTATTATGTAATGTATTGAAAATGGTGCTATCTTCCGTAGGTGTGGCTTCTTGGAGTCGTTCCTGCACCTCGCAATATCCGACGGCCTTTACGGCTATAGCGGAAGTGAAAGATTGGATCAGCGAAGTGACTGGAATGGCTTGATTCCTTACGTACTTACAGTCGTAGCACGATTCAGGACACATCGCTAAACTATTGTAATATTTTATGCGTTAGAACTTCGCACCGTGTCCTTTATGATACTATTAGTCATGATATTTAGGAGACTGCACAGTTTGCAGTCTTATTATAATAATTTGTAAGTCATAACCAAGCATGTTATCAAAATATATAATATCTATGTTAATCAATGTATAATATAAATAACAAGAAGCATAATAAATATATATAGCATACCAAAAGTATTCTTGTAATTACATTTAATATAAACATGACTTACTCCTAATATCTATGTTAATCAATGTATAATATAAATAACAAGAAGTATAATAAATATCTATATAGCAAATCAAAATTATTCTTGTAATTACATTTAATATAAACATGACTTATTCCTAATATCTATGTTAATCAATGTATAATATAAATAACAAGAAGCATAATAAATATCTATATAGCAAATCAAAATTATTCTTGTAATTTCATTTAATATAAACATGACTTATTCCTAATATCTATGTTAATCAATGTATAATATAAATAACAAGAAGCATAATAAATATCTATATAGCAAATCAAAATTATTCTTGTAATTTCATTTAATATAAAATAAACATGACTTATCCCTTGCATGGCTACTAGAAAATAATTAAGCATCCCTCGTCTAAAAAGAATCGAAGTACCAATTCTTAGGGAGCAAAATAAACTGATAGAGATTCTACACATATAATTGTATACGCCTCAAACGATTTTGGGCCAGTTTCATTCATACGTGGCGCTATGACTGGTTCAAAATCATTTGAGGTGTCTGTACACATACATTTTAAATAGATTTTACTAACAAAATTAATTTCATTGTAAATATAGGGAATTATTTACATTGAATAGATTTTATACATATAAGTAGGCTGTACATACATATAACTAGGTCTGAATTGAAACTATTCGCAGAGTAACGACAGAGAAGTGACGGGAAAAGGGTGAAAGGGGGAAATATATAATTTTCAGTATCCTCAGACGTTGTCGTATCGCGAACTGAACGCGCTGATACGACTGGCCATAGCAATAATCCTATTAAACCGCAGACGCGATCCAATAACTTTCCTGTCACCGCTCGTTCCTCTTCCTTCGTTCAACTGTTATTTTTATTTCACTCTATGCTTGTCTGCGCACGTGTACTCGAGAAATCAGTTAGCAATTATCACCTGCCGCGACAGCCCGACTGACACGTTGATCACTTAAAAAAGTAAAATTACACAAGCGATGCAAGTAAACGGTAGGACGAGAAACGAAGATTGTATAAAAATAAAAATCGCAAGCGATTACACGAACGCTCCAATTTGATTTATCAGTTTCCAATTATAAAATGACTGTACGTGTCGATATTCTTCCTCTTCTTTGATTCTTCCCCTTCTTTGGTTGATGTTCACTAATTCTTCCAATTAACAATTTTTCTGTCTGTATTTATACACTCAAGTCTGTGTTTATATTTATTTAGTCTACAATTTATACACTAGCGCTGTGTACGTGCGGGGAAGGTCCGACTGACCACATTTTATAACTTAATTTACATGGTAATTGGCCACTGAAAGCAGTGTAACATAAAACAGGGCGCTTGGTATCGAGAGAATCGTTTGATCCTCGACAACCGTTTTAATTCCCGGGTGACTGCGCCGCGCCTCACTCTGTAAACCGCAGGATTAATTCGGAAACCATGGCTCTGATTCAATAAACTTTCTGACTCTCTGATACTTATTTATGAGCATGTTCCGTCATTTCTCCAGTGCGAGCATCTTGATTTGACACCATAAAACGCAGAACGAAGGCAACAAGAATAAAAAAAGACTCTGACGAATATTAAACTTAATGGACCAATAATGTCATGAAGATGTTATGTACTACTTTCTCTGTCTTATAGTAATAGTAGTTGATGAATTTAATTTGTCCTATAATGGTAGTGAGGTCGATGTACCTATTTCTACTCATGTCCCTATTTCTGCTCATTCTGCAGTATTTATATTATTAAATATTTACAATTTATTTAACAAATGAACAAAATATATTTTTGAATTAAGTAATATTTATATAATTCAACAATATTTTTTGTTCATTTAATATTTATCATTTGTTCATTTAATATTTTATAAAATATTTTTGAATTAAGTAATATTTATGTAATTCAAAAATATTTTTTCTTCATTTGTTAAATACATCGTAAATTGTTAATAATATAAATACTGTAGAGTGAGTAGAAGTAGGGACATGAGTAGAAATAGGAACATTGACTTTAGTACAAGCAAAAGAAAATAAATATACGCAACGTAGAATGTAACGTTTATTATAAAAAAACTAGATGAAATTAAACAGTAAATTAGAAATATTATTCTTAATTTTTATTTTGAGTTTTCAGATAGTTTCTGGATTCTTAAATAATTTCGTTATTGCATTTTAAATTTGTAGGACTCTCTTTCTCTCTCTCTTTGAACTGTTTTGCAGCTAACGTAATTGCACCTTTCTGTAACTTTTCATTTTTCTTTTGATGCACCAAGAACTGGATTTTATTTTGAAAATCAGTATTAAATAAAAAATACCCATCGTAAATTACGTGATTTTTTTCGGCATACATAATCGTCCATCGAAGCATATAATTCGAAAGTTGGTTAAGAAATTTGATGAAACTGAATCGTGATAAACCATAATCTAGCAGACCAAAAAGCAGTTCGGTTGAATGAAAACATTTATTTATTAAAAATGAAATTGGTGAAGCGAGCAAATATGCCTAAATGTCATCGAAAATTTTGATTTTCGATTTGATGTCTGTAAATAGAGTCATGGTAGTCATTTGGCAGATATTGCTTCTAACACATAATTGTCATAGACAATACCTGATAATTAAATAAAAAAACAATAAAATTAAGGAGAGTATGTTTTTTATTGAAAAAAAGACTTCATATAGTTATATTCAGATAATCCTATAGAAATAAAAATAGAAAAATGTGTCAAAACAAATGACAGATGAAACACTATCATGGATGTCCACGATATATCATGAAACACTGATTTTCATTGAAGGCTTCGCGATTTTGACTTACAACATAACTTACAACTGTATTCGGCAATAATTTCCATTTAAGTATTCACTTGCAACTATTATTATGAGATAGAGGTAGTATTTAATAATCATAAGCAAGATATAATCTCCATATTACAAAATAACTCTCATCTGAGTTTAATTCATCATCTGAACTTAATAATAACAATTAAATAATAAAATAAAGAGATACTGATGAAAAGAGAAATATTGATAGGAATAACTTAAGTGAAATTACGTGAATATAAAGATGGTTTAAGAATATAATTGGCTGTTCGGGTAAAGGTGAACAGTTTAATCTAAAAAATTTTCTGCGAATTACGTTACCAGTTCTTTTGCACCTATCCGCGGAAGTGCTTGTAGAACCACTTTCAACGTTCGCCTAAATCTCCGCAGACCAGAATTTAAGCTATCAAATTAACATACTGAGAGTATTACGCGATACTTATTACCCCGTTAAATTTTATTTTAAAGTGACGTTATACAGTTACGCAGCTACGAGAACAGTTATCTCCCTGCAGCATATTCTTTCCGCCACTATATCCAATCTTTACCCGGGATATTTTGCACATTTTTTTTCACCTTAGTTTTCCTGTACATGAGAATGTACCGTTGCACATTTACAAAAATACTTACGCTCGATATTCTGATGCGAGGTTGACTATTATTATGACTTGAAAATAATGGGATATTTATTTGACTGTTTCAATCTTAGAGCTTATGTTACAGTGGCTCAAAAAAGTATTGGCACAGTTTTGAAAACGGACCTACTTCTTTAATATTGAATCGAAGAACATCATTTTTTGTGAGATACTAGAAGGTTTAGTTTATTATGTAATGAGCAAAGAAAATTTACTCAAAATTCTTAATGGTCGCAATGGCGAAGGAAAAAGTGAACATTGCGTTTTTCAACTTTTTTATTGGGACCAAAAATTTGAAACAACCCGTTTGTAGATCTAAGTAAGTTATATACATTAACAAGAATACATAAAAATTGGTGAGACCATAAAAGAGTTAGACATATCGAAACATGTAAAAATTTCGACTTTTTGAAAGTTTTCAATTTATCTCGATTTTAAATCGAAATTTTTACATGTTCCTGTGTGTCTAACTTTTTTATGGTTACACCAATTTTATTCTTTTTTATTGGAATCTCCACCAAAAATTTGAAACATCCCGTTTGTAGATCTAAGTAAGTTATATATATTTACAAGAATACGTAAAAATTGGTGTAACCATAAAAGAGTTAGACATGTCCAAGCATGTAAAAATTTCAATTTTTGATGGATAATAAACAAATAAAAAGATAATTAAATAGATAGATGATAGATTTTATATTATATTTTTGTAGATTGTATTAACAAAAATTCTTCCATAATATTGAAAAATTAGTTCGATAATACAAATGAGAAATTTATATGTGCATAAAAATCGAGTTCTTTTTTATAATATATAACATTTGCTTACACATTCGTGAATAAAATTTAAATTTCTCATTTGTATTATCAAACTAATTAATTTTTCAATATTATGGAAGAATTTTTCTTAATACAATCTACAAAAATATAAAATCTATCATCTATCTATTTAATTATCTTTTTATTTTTTTATTATCTATCAAAAGGTCGAAATTTTTACATGTTTCGATATGTCTAACTCTCTTATGGTTACACCAATTTTTATGTAATCTTGTAAATGTATATAACTTACTTAGATCTACATTTACTACTATTTGGGTATTCTCTCTCTTTTTTTACCA
>SMSR01008284.1:16266-33718 GCA_019453355.1 Ceratina japonica
TCAGTCAGAACTCCTAAAAAAACTGAAGACAGCCTCTACAGTTCCTAATGACACCAGTATGAGTGATATAGGAGTTAATTTTGTAAATAATTATTGTAACTACTCAAGCAGTCTTCTTTGTAAATTATTGTATGTCTCTTGAAGTTTATTTAATAAATAAATAGTTTAAATGGAATTGATACGTCTCGTTACTTACTTTTAACTCTAGCCACATCCAATCCCTTCTCCGTGTCATCTTCACTTAGCATAAGTAAAAATAAGATAGAATAGAAATTTAAGAAATTCTTGAAATCGTCGAGTCATACTGACACGAAGTCTGATTTTCGAAAATTTTTCTTTCCGATAATTCTTCTGGCAATGACGTCATCAACAGGATTTAGTGCTACCTCCTATGCTATCATATTCGCCTAATACAAAGTCTGAAATTTAGAGAAAATTTTGGGCCAAAAATTCGACTTTGTAATAGGCGAATATGATATGACAGGAGGTAGCACTAAGTCCGGTGTGACGTCATTTCCAAGAATTCTGTGAGACACAAATTTGTGGCAAAAATCTAAGAAATTCTTGAAATCGTAAAGTCATACTCTCACGTTATCTTGACACAAAGTCTGATTTTCGAAAATTTTTCTTTCCAATAATTCTTCTGGCAATGACGTCATCAGCAGGACTTAGTGCTACCTCCTATGCTATCATATTCGCCTAATACAAAGTCTCAAATTTAGAGAAAATTTCGGGCCAAAAATTCGACTTTGTATTAGGCGAATATGATAGCATAGGAGGTAGCACTAAGTCCGGTGTGACGTCATTTCCAAGAATTCTGTGAGACACAAATTTGTGGCAAAAATTTAAGAAATTCTTGAAATCGTGAAGTCATACTGTCACGTTGTCTTGACACAAAGTCTGATTTTCGAAAATTTTTCTTTCCGATAATTCTTCTGGCAATGACGTCATCAGCAGGACTTAGTGCTACCTCCTATGCTATCATATTCGCCTAATACAAAGTCTCAAATTTAGAGAAAATTTTGGGTCAAAAATTCGACTTTGTATTAGGCGAATATGATAGCATAGGAGGTAGCACTAAGTCCTGAAGATGACGTCATTGTCAGAAGAATTATCGGAGAGAAAAATTTTCGAAAATCATACAAAGTCAGAACTTTCGATTAAAAATTTTTCCCGCCGACAATTTTTGGTGATCAAAGTTATGATTTCAAGAATTTCTTCAGTGCTACCTCCTATGTTATCATATTCGCCTAATACAAAGTCTGAAATTTAGAGAAAATTTAGGGCCAAAAATCCGACTTTGTATTAGGCGAATATGATAGCATAGGAGGTAGCACTAAGTCAGCTGTGACGTCATTTCTAAGAATTCTCGAAACGAAAAATTTTTATGGAAAATCTGACTTTGTATTGAGGCAAAGTGTCTGCATCGCTGAATTATTCGCTGACTTATACGACTAATTTAATAGTGGCCAGGGCTATTATTTCGAGCCAAAGTTCTCGTTAAGGAATGGGCGTTGGTCATTCTAGGAGCAGTGAACAGGTGATTAAATAGACAATAAGACATATGTTTAACAAGGTCTTTATTTAATTTTTAAATAAGTTACAGAATACAAAAATCTGATATCTGCACAGATTCTCTTAAGACTAATCATAAGTAATGTGCATAAACTACTTGCAACCGATTATGCACTTCGACATATAAGTGCCTTGTGATCGCCTTTTAACTCTGAAGTAGTAGAACTCATTAAGGAAGATAAGTCTGTAGAGGAACATGATATTCCTATTCGCAGTAAACTGATTTTAATGACCGGAAACTGGAATCGAAGCCAAACGTCCAAGAAGGAACTTCCCGAGTGGTGTAATGCATCCAGTTCTGGTCGCTGGAAGTAGAAAGAATAATATTTTTAGAAGATAGAATCATAGTTACGTTTAAAGTAATGCTAGTATATGCATTTTAGTTTCTGGCGAAGCGATTTTAATTAATCGCGACTGAAATGAAAGTTAAAGATACAAGGAATAGTCCGAATGGTCTGAGCGATGAAACTTAACTAATTGGAATCGCGGGTAACTTGGCGGCTTTGTAGTCTGTGAAATCCTCGGCAGTAATTGGCATCCTGTGCCGTCTATTGGTTATCACGCCAAACTCGTCGAAAAAGAGCGATTACCGACCGTGTTCTGTGTCCTCGTTGTTCCAACTTCCAACTATTTCACGGACACTGCAACTCTTTTTTAGTAGTATCTCCTCGGTGGTGGAGGTGTACGCCTTCTTCGGGGTAGGGTTTGGTCCTCGCGATTTGTTATGGCTAGTCAACAAACTTAAATTCTAACTTAAAATCTCAGTTTTGTAACCCACCTGAGAATGTACGCCGATCTCGCTTGAACAGTTATTCTCATCGGTGTTCCAACGAATATAAATAATCGCGTGACGAGTGGGCGTTTCGCACGACACGGTCAGAAGAGTGTATCCGTGTTCAACGAGGAATGTAGCGTTTTGGGTCAATATATTTATTGGCTGTGCGACATCAAGGGAATCGTCTGCGACGTATGTCAAATAAAATGTTAAGGTTTCTGTCACGACGTAGAGCCCGCAGCGTCAGCGGACAAACTACGTCGTCCCAAATAAAAAATCAACGACTGCTCAGCAATAAGAATGTTGTTCAATGCAGAGTCGTTCTGCTCGACGGAACCGATTTGCCCATAGAATTATCGGTAAGTAGGACTACTCTGCGACAAACAATTGCCGAACGTCGTTCCTCTAAAGAATATTTAGTTACCACCGCCAATTTTTATACAGCATCGCTGCTGTTAGTGGAATGATGCGAGAGAGAATTATTTTTCATTTTTGGATGCTTCTTTGTTACAGAAAAAAGCATTGGCTAGTGACTTGTACGAACAAGTATTTTATAGTTTAGATTTAATAGAAAAGGATTATTTTGGACTGCAATATACAGATAGTAATAATGTCCAGCACTGGCTGGATCCTACTAAGCCCATAAAGAAACAAGTAAAGAGTACGTTCTACTTTTGCATTTTGACTCATTGCATTTTTGAAAACGATCGACTTGTACATTTTATACATGTATCATTAATGAATGACGATGTTTCGTGTAGTTGGGCCACCGTATACTTTAAGACTCAAGGTAAANGCGTTTCGCACGACACGGTCAGAAGAGTGTATCCGTGTTCAACGAGGAATGTAGCGTTTTGGGTCAATATATTTATTGGCTGTGCGACATCAAGGGAATCGTCTGCGACGTATGTCAAATAAAATGTTAAGGTTTCTGTCACGACGTAGAGCCCGCAGCGTCAGCGGACAAACTACGTCGTCCCAAATAAAAAATCAACGACTGCTCAGCAATAAGAATGTTGTTCAATGCAGAGTCGTTCTGCTCGACGGAACCGATTTGCCCATAGAATTATCGGTAAGTAGGACTACTCTGCGACAAACAATTGCCGAACGTCGTTCCTCTAAAGAATATTTAGTTACCACCGCCAATTTTTATACAGCATCGCTGCTGTTAGTGGAATGATGCGAGAGAGAATTATTTTTCATTTTTGGATGCTTCTTTGTTACAGAAAAAAGCATTGGCTAGTGACTTGTACGAACAAGTATTTTATAGTTTAGATTTAATAGAAAAGGATTATTTTGGACTGCAATATACAGATAGTAATAATGTCCAGCACTGGCTGGATCCTACTAAGCCCATAAAGAAACAAGTAAAGAGTACGTTCTACTTTTGCATTTTGACTCATTGCATTTTTGAAAACGATCGACTTGTACATTTTATACATGTATCATTAATGAATGACGATGTTTCGTGTAGTTGGGCCACCGTATACTTTAAGACTCAAGGTAAAGTTTTATTCGTCAGAGCCTAATACCTTACGCGAAGAATTAACGAGATACCAGTTCTTCCTCCAATTGAAACAAGACGTTCTCGATGGAAAACTTCACTGCCCTCATCAGGTCGCCGTTCAGTTGGCTGCTTTGGCCCTCCAGTGTAAGCATCTGAAAAACAAAGAAACAGTGAAGGAGTACAAGTTCTACGATTATATATATATCTCGACGAATTCGTTCGTATTTTCAGCCGAACTTGGAGATTACGATCCTGCTATGCACAGCGCAGCGACGGTGTCAGAATTCAGATTCGTACCGGGCCAAACGGAACAAATGGAACTGGAGATACTAGAGGAGTACGCTAAATGTTCCGGGCTCAGTCCCGCGCAAGCCGAATCGGCATATCTCAGTAAAGCGAAATGGCTAGATATGTACGGAGTAGACATGCACACGGTTCTCGGTAAAGACGCGTGCGAATACTCGTTGGGACTGACGCCGACCGGGATCCTAGTCTTCGAAGGCACGCAGAAGATCGGTCTGTTCTTCTGGCCTAAGATCGGTCGATTGGACTTCAAGAAGAAGAAACTGACGTTGGTCGTGGTAGAAGAGGACGACGAGGGAAGGGGAGAACAGGAGCACACGTTCGTGTTCAGGCTCGTGAACGAGAAGGCTTGCAAACACTTGTGGAAATGCGCCGTGGAGCATCACGCCTTCTTCCGATTGCGAGCGCCCGTCAAAGGTGCCAGCGGGCGGCAGAACTTCTTCCGCATGGGCTCGCGTTTCCGCTACAGCGGTAAAACCGAGTTCCAAACTACACAGTTAAATCGAGCACGTAGAACGGTGCAATTCGAGAGACGTCCGAGTCAGAGGTACGCCCGTCGTCAGAGTCACGTTCTGAGGGAACGTCAACGCCAGGTGGAGCAACCACAACCGCCGGTGCCAGCGACTGCCCGTAAGTTCGAACGAGCGATTGCTCGTTCCACAATTTCGAGCGTACTACACTCGAACCGTGATTCTATAATTTCAGCTGAAGAAGAACCGTTGCAACGTCAACCGAGTCAGTCTAGCAGTACAAAATCGTCGGAATGTAGTGTACACGGTACTTCGTCGCCCTTGGTGGATTCCCTGTTGAAGTCATTGGCTAAAGACCAGCAACCCTTGGAGCCTAGAAATCAAACGGCGGTAGCTAACACCGAGAAAGAATCGGAACCGGTCAAGACGAGTTTGATCATCGAGAACATTGCTAATCAGACGCCGTTAGTGCCAAACAATCAAGTCGGTGGCACCTCGTCGCTGCCACCTCGCACACCTATCCCTCCGGAGTCATTGAAATGTAACATATTAAAGGCGAAGTCTCTGGAGCAAGGGAAAAATTCGAATCTGATTTCGATCACGCCTATGGACGTACCCACGGTCGTTACTAAGAACAATCAACACTCGGACGCGGCAACGATTGTCTCGGTGGTAAGAGAACCGAATTATTCTTCTAGCTCTTAGAACGCTATTGCATTAACGGAACGACCTGGCACTACTTTCATAAACGTATTACGGAGAATACCACTCGACACTTGAACTAGAATTTCCTAGTACTTGAACTTCTCTTATTTCACGATTCATATTCTTCCGCTCTGTTTTGTTCCTGTCTTTTTAGATACACTGCGTTGATCCGCTTATGAACATCTACGTATGTTTGTTCCATCGTCTCGCGCTTTATAGGCTTTAGCTGTCATTCGTTTGCTTTTTTCGTTGTTTCTTTTTTTTTTTTTTAATTTAGGGCGGAGACAAGCTGACCCTGTGCGTGAGCGGAGCGACGACGATGACCCCGCCCGTGGACAGCGATAACGTGACCGTAACGCATTTCTCTCTAGACAGCTGGGGCCAAATCGAGCAGAAAACCACGCAGCTAAATCCTAAAGTCACGAATCAATCACAGAATCCGTTCAATCCTTTCACTAGCGATAACAGCAACGAAGTGACGAGCGTCTCCGAGAGTACCGCGGAGGAGGACAAAAAGACGGATGAAGAAAAGAAGACGAACACGAACCCGTTCATTGACTCGAATCCGTTTCTGGGCTTGCTCAATCCGTTCAAAGATATGCAGCCGACGGTCGAGAAGAAAGTCGAGCCGGAAATACGGGAGAGCGAAAAGAACGGAGCAAGAGTCGTGAAAACCGAGGAGATTCAAACGACCACCACGACCCTGACTCACAAGGTGTGGCTTCTATTTAAAATGCTGGCCAATCGCTTATTGTAACGTAATCTCACTTGTTTCGTATTCGTCTAAACGTGCTCCGGCTTGTGCAAGCTGTACAGGAATATGCGCTTGTTAAATCCTAGGATAATTCTACAAAAATGATTTTGTTCTAAATTACAATTGAAATGACCGTCGCTTCAATCGCGTTAACATTAGTTAAGAAATGTACAGGAACTGGAAATATTTTTTATGTACAACTCGCTTTCGTTATGTTGCAGGACGATAACTCGGCGGTATCGGACATCAGCCCGTGGCTGGTAGCCGATCCATCGCAAAATACGACTACGGACCCGATTCCAATTAAGCATACAGTGATTACGAGGAAGACTGTTATTACGACGCAGCTCTAAAGGTAATCTAATAATTTAATCAACGAATAAGCGAATAGTACTTATATGAAACGGAGAACGAAATATGCATTTACTAAGTCCGGTCTTCCTTAAAATACATGTAAACTTAATTAAAGTGCCTATAAGAGTACAATGTTGCCTAAGTAGAAAAATGAACGAACGATTTCCAAGTGTCGCGCCAGCGGGACCAATCAGCATTTACATTTTTTAACATTTACGAATGATACCTATTCGTGTACTTAAGTGAATTCTAAGAATTTCTCAATCGAAAAGAAAAGAGATTTATAATCGTTTACTTAAATCTATGATCGCGAATTAAAGACGGAAGCAATACTCTTTTCAAGTACTCGTGTAATTCTATACCTTCACGCCTGCTTTTTAACAATAATCATTGTACTTTACCGATTCAATTCTGCCATGAAGATTATTTAAGCGTATTCTATATTTATTGTTACATGAAATAGTCAATCTTTTTTACGAAGGACGAAACATCCTTGCATTTTATTATGTAACTTCTAAGAACCGACGCGTACATTAAAACAATGTATGGTGCTCCTTTTAATGTTAGAACTACCACAGTTGTGTACCCGTAGAGATTTTATACATTTATCATCAAGGTGCATTTGCCGCGACTTCCTATAAATCGTCTCTCTCTCTCTCTCCCTCTTACTAAGTACATTGACCTTTGGTAGTTCTTCGTAGTATTAAAGACGGACATTAAATGATTTGATTATTTTTACGTTTGTTGGCCTGATAACGTATCTATGCATAATCGAAGGATGAAATTTTTGACCGCGTAGACGGTAATTTTATTAGAGGTATTTAATAGATTTATAATATTTTCTACTTGCCATAGTGCCTTTTATAATGGTGACAGAGTAAGATATCTTTAATTCCTATCGACTTTTATTTGCTTTAAAAAGTATTACTGTGTCGACATTAATCGATCGATTGACAATTGACTCTTTTATGAAACGGTGATACAATTGTTTAAGTCATGATCAGGCGAATTGATAGTTTGCAATCTGACCAAATTTACTCTTAAGGGGATTCTATGCGAAACGCGAAGCATAGAATTGTTTCGAATTGAATGAGGGAGTAGGGCTGTTAAAGTACTTATCTCATTTTACAAGTGAGCATTTATGCCAGTAGAGTAAGGCGTTCTGTTCGATGTTTTCTGTATTTAAATATACTATATATTTTTAATAGCAATTAAGTAAAGTACATATAATTATCGATTGAAAATCTAATATATATACACTAGCTGTATTTTCCAACGCTATCATTATCAACAAATACCCTAATTGTATTCCGTCCTAAAGTATTATATTATATACATACACTGTTATATACATATGTATAATTTTTTTGCTTTGTAATAAAAAAGTATTATTAAAAAGTTGCGTTGTAGATTCGTCGAAGATATGTTTGCTCACTTCTCTCTAAGCTCCCAGCCGTAGGTACGATAAAATAGGTGTGATAAAAAAAGATGTAAAATCCGCGTATTGAAATGATTAAAATTAAGTTATAAAATCTTTCGCTCGCGACGTGGCGTCGATAGTCTTTCGAAAATTGAACCGCATCCAGCGGGTACAACCAGCAATAAAAGGGGGACGAGAAGGGGAACCGTTTATCTCTCGTTGCGTAATAAAAAGATTTGCTACCACGAAACATCTTATTGACTTTACGATATCAATCGTTGTATAAATTGTCAACGTTTATTTACCGGTCACAGTGTCCTCGACGACTAACGTTCAAAGTCAATAGCCATTCGACACGAGAACATTTTCTTTACACCTAGGATATGATAAAATATGTTCTATCACTGAATCATCACACGAATTGACTTACATTAAATCATCCTTAGTAGCTCTTTACAAACCGCTGACACGCCGAGGTCGTTTAAATGCGTTCGAATTGTTATTAGGAATGTTAACTCCAAACGTCTACAGTTTCATACACATACTACAATGCACAGAAAGCAATCGCTCTGCTTTAATTTCCTCCTATACAAGTATCGTCGTTTCCATCTTCACGCGTGAACACCTTCTGGCGCTCTATCTAAAAAAGGTCTTCTACTTCTTCTACATATTATGTACAAAGTAGACACGATTGGCTGTGACAATCGTAGTGAGGCAAGTCAGTCGATTTATTAATCAAATATGAAAACACAACTATAATAATTTTCAGCCGGTCAATTGCTGACTTCTGAAAATAGAATTTCTATCACAATGGTTTAAGAACCATCTCGAGTCCTTTCGTTAATAAATAATGCTATTTGTTACGAAATTAAATATGTAAAAGAACGTAATCGAACCCATAAGTCGTTGAGCGCTTGAAATAAGTTCGCGACAAGTCAATTATACCGAGTCCACGTCGTCACTACGTGGCTGTCATGCACAGAAGAGAAACAAATTTTCGTTCAGATTACTTACATTTATAAAAATATGAATTCGCCTAAATACCCGTGGCCGCCTCGTCCACTAAAACTAGTCAACGAATCTATGTCTATCAGACCGGTGTCTCGGGATTGTCCCACTCTTCGGCTTCTTGCCGCGGTAGGAAACGCACCTGGGAGGATTCGCGCACCATCAGGCTGACCGTGTCGGAGTAATCGATCACTTCCACCGATCGTTCTCCGTCGCGCGGCAAACTTTTGCCCGACGAAATTGAACTGCTGTTCTCTTCGCTACCGTCGTGTCTGAACACGCTGTCGGACTGCGAGTGTGTCGGCGTGGACAACTCGGAGACCAACGGCGTGGACTCGTCTTCGCTTTCCAGGGGAGCCGGCGAGGAGGCCGGCAGGGTTCCCATCAATCGGTCCTTCAGTTTACTCAGCTTCTCCAGACTGGAGTTGGGAACGGGCACCGATAGGATCACGTCGTTATCGTTCAAAGTCGACGTCGAACGTCGCTTCTTCGTAGTAGGCGTCGAGATAGCCGATCTCAGTGGTATATTGTTGGCCACGTAATTCTCGTCCGTCGACTTGGATCTGAACGCTAGTTTCGGGGAAGGAGGCGGCGAGACGAAGAGCGACGCTGGTCTACTGTTCGCCGAATTACCGCCGGTTCTCTTGGCGTCTCTTCGCCCGAAGGAACAGGCCGATCTGATGCTGAGCTGAGACGTTATGCTACGTTGCGAATTCGTACGCTGAAGGTGAACCGTGGACTCGAAGGAGCTGTCGTCCGAGGTCTCCAACTCGTCGGTAACTGGTACCCAGTGGAGAAGAGGATTTGATTGGAGTATCACGAATTCTGTGTCTTGAGGAGCCGTCGACGTGGACCCTACAAAAAATCGACGTGTTACGGAGATCTCGACTTCAACAGTTCAACGGGTTCAATGTAACTTAACACAATTAGTCTATCTGAGAATGAAAAGCAAAATGCTACTATCATAGAAGTGAATTTTGAACCGATTCTTCTGGCCAGATAACAAAACGTAATGGTCTCAAAATGAAACTGAATGCAACCCGACAAGCTTATATAAATCGTCCTGAGAAAGATAATATCACTTCGTGTTTCGAATAAAATTTTATTGCCATTCGCAGTTAATATAATATAATTTAATCAGGGTAACTGTACATATAGTACAAAATAATACACGAATGAAGAAGAGAATATTATAATATAATAATTATATAATATAATATAATATAATATAATTATAATATTATATTATAATATAATATAATNTAAGGTCTTTATTTAATTTTTAAATAAGTTATAGAATACAAAAATCTCATATCTGCACAGATTCTCTTAAGACTAATCATAAGTAATGTGCATAAACTACTTGCAACCGATTATGCACTTCGACATATAAGTGCCTTGTGATCGCCTTTTAACTCTGAAGTAGTAGAACTCATTAAGGAAGATAAGTCTGTAGAGGAACATGATATTCCTATTCGCAGTAAACTGATTTTAATGACCGGAAACTGGAATCGAAGCCAAACGTCCAAGAAGGAACTTCCCGAGTGGTGTAATGCATCCAGTTCTGGTCGCTGGAAGTAGAAAGAATAATATTTTTAGAAGATAGAATCATAGTTACGTTTAAAGTAATGCTAGTATATGCATTTTAGTTTCTGGCGAAGCGATTTTAATTAATCGCGACTGAAATGAAAGTTAAANTTATAATATAATTTAATCAGGGTAACTGTACACATGGTACAAAATAATACACGAATGAAGAAAAGAATATTATAATATAATTATTATATAATATAATATAATATTATATAATTAATAATATAATAATATAATATAATTATAATATTATATTATAATATAATATAATTCATAGCCGTCCTCTTTTCACTTTGGTATATAAAATCGTATGTAGAAGCGTATCTCTTTAAATGTACAAGATCTATCGGCGTAAACATCCCACAAAAAAGAAAATATATTTCAACATTCAATGAGGGTAACAGGTAATTATCACAGTCTGTATTACAAATGTTCGTTTCATGAAAAATACAGTTTGTCCCTAAATGTACGTGAGTCTGCAGTTAACATTACGACGACTATAAGTATTAGCATCAAATTATTGGAGACAGGTATTACTTTCCAGCTTCTTTTTACGAATATAAAAGGTGACACATAGGTTTCTCGTTCGCAAGCTATGGCTAATTACTACAGGAAAGAATGATATTCTCACTACCTATGATAAAACGCATACATTCAGCTCTCTACCGCAATAACGATCGACACGTTCACTTCCTTTATTTAACAGACATTCGTCTTGTATCCTCCATTCAAATTTATTCTATAATAATATGCGATCCCAATCTCTCGTAAAGCGTTGGCACATTTCAAAGACGTATGTGTGTACAGAGGAAAGATCTGGTTGCAAATTTTGTAAGCCCTCTTTCGAGCCTCGACGAGTTTCCCATCCCCCTAATAATAATTCATTTCTACCATGTGTACGTCGTACTTAATATGTATGTACGCATACAAATAAATTAAATTTTTATTGACTGCCTGGGTACACTTATACGTATATGTCAATAATACTGGTACGATTCTATGTACGTATACAGCTAATAATATATGGTACAAGAAACACTCGTGACGACAATTATATTGACCAGAGTATTCCTGGAGATATAGCGGATGGTCAGCTTTAGAGTACCATCTTCGAATGCGTTGCGGTCATATCGGTGCTGTGGCACGCATGATCCAAATACATATGTACACAGTTTCGTTTGATTTATTACGTAAATTATTAAACGTTTGTACTGTACTCGTGTACGGTGTCACACTTTTGGTCTGGCTGCGGTGGTTCTTGAACTATGACCAGAGGCAGTGAAAGTGGTAGAGGAGAAGTGGGCTCACCTGATAGTGAGTCTGATGGTACCACCGTCGTCGATGGTACGTCTAAAACATCTTCGCACGCTTCTTCGTTCAACGTTTGCAGCGCACCGCATATCATCTGCTCCTCTAAAGTCACCTAAAAATGAGCATTTCATTGTTTAAGTCCGATCTGATCGATTTTTATGTTAGTGACATTAACGAAATAGAGTAGTGTCCGACAGAGCTTACCTGGTACTAAAACCGAGCGCAATTGGAATAGGTATCGTACTTTATTAATCGATTAATTGTTAGGCCACAAGAATGTGTAATAGATTGTTAGGGTATTTGAAAATAACTTACTTGTTTCTCCATTATAGACTGTTTGGTTTGATCTCGTCTGGGAGGCCCATCGGTCCTCGAGGTTCCTTTCTCCTTCTCGACTAGCGTTGGCACGCGTATGGAAGTACTTTGCAAAGTGTGATCTGTAATTAAACAATAAGACGTTCAATCTTCGCGATATCCCTTGGAAAATATTTCCAAGTACCTTTTCGTTGAATCTGTTCAGAACCCATCGTGAACCGTACACATCGTGGACCTTCCTCGTGGGTGCTAAATGTCGATAGTTCTAATTCCCTGAGCGATACGATCACCATACGGAACAATTCCCAATCCCCGAAAGCCATTTTAACTACCTGCAATCACAAATGAACAGTGTAGTACATTGGACATAAAACTTAGTCGAAGAAAAACTTACCTTCTTCAATTCTTGCAAATCGCAATGTAACAAGACTCTACCGTTGATGTTATTCTCTTTGATAATTTGTTTGTACTGCGGTGTCAAATTGGAGTTTATACTTTCGATTCTATCGATGAGATCGCAAACGCCGTTCACCGTTAAAGACGGAAGTCGTATCTCCAAGATTTCGGACTGAAAAAGGCGGAGAGACAAAAATCTAGCATAAAACATTTATGATATTTACGCACCGGTAGAGTCGTAGTTGCCGAAAGTGGCTTAACGACTGGTTCCATGGGAGGCATCGATACCCAGTGCGGAGCATGCCAATCGGGCGCCAGGTGTGGCCACCAAGACGTTTGCGACGGTACTGGTAGCGGAGGTAGATGCCCTTGCAAACTTGGCTGTTTAACGAGTTTCATCGGCCGGCCACCTCTGCCTCCGTTCCACGGCTCTTGCCCGTTGTTGTGCACGGTCCAAGGAGTATACTGTTTGTAGGGTCCGAGGCCCACTTCCTCCTCCATGCTCTGCTGTTCTTCTTTTATCTTCTTCTTGATGTAGGGGTCGAGATTTATCGTGAAGGGCAAGAATATTTTCATATCGCTTATTAACAGACTAGAACGGTGAAACGTTAAGAAGATGTCTAGTTTGCGCTCGTCCCTGTCCATCTCTAACAGGGGTTGAACTTCTTTAAGTACTGGAATTTGTGGTCGTATCCTGACGATACGAAGCGCCATGTAAGAAACACGTAATCGACTAGTTATGAATTCGTAACAGAGCAAAGACGTACTTATCGTAAAGGCTCTTTAACGACATAGAATCGTCTAAACTATCTTCATACATGTCGTAATGAAGGATCAGCCAAGACGTTCTGAACGGCCATTGTTCGGTGATATTGATCCAACTGGCTAAATGATACCAGTTGAAGTCAATTTGGAATGCTTTTAACAACCTCCCTGAAGAAGCGGAGAGAGAGAGATTAATACCTCGCGAACGTAAAATCAACTTTCTACAATCGTTTCAATTACCAGTGACGTAAACGACGTTCATCAGCCTTCTCATGCTGCGGGGATTCACGTCGCTGAAGTAATCGTCGGTGAGAAGCATTTTATTAAGATCCTGCGCGCCACCGAGTCGATTCAAATTGCTACCGATGCTACTCGCGATCGACTCGCTCAATCGCAATTTCCGACTCCCTTTTCTACTTTGCGGTTTCAGCTTCTCGGTACTGTTCATTATACCGGACTCCGTGCTGAGTCTTCTGTTCGAGACAGAATGATGCATCGTGCTGCTGGCCGTGTAATTAACGCTCTCCTCAGCCTCGGTCCACGTAGTTTTTCTACTATGTTGGGCAGTTTGTTGAGCAACTTTTACCTTCCGTAGTCCACTGTTCTGGAGGTAAAACGGAAGGTGCACCATATTTCGTAAGTAATCGTGCCCTCCTATATTGGACTCCGTGAATAATCTTCGGCTATTGACTTCCACTGCCTAAACACAAGATTTCGTTACTCGAAATCCAATCGATTTTTTTCGGAGCCGAACGAGTTACGGTACCTTGGCAATTATATGAGGATCGATCGCTAAGATAACAACGAACGGGTAACCGTTATCACTAAACAATGCTTGTATAGCGTCTAAGACTAACAACACTTTGTCCTGTTCGCAACTGTCCAGACCGTCCACGATTATCACTAATCTGCTCTGTTGCGCCATAAAACTGTCTAGACACTTTACCTGTTTTATCCCACACGAAAATATCGTTAGCTACGTATACAGTACGGTTTCTCTGGAGAAATAGACGTCACATTAATCAATATATTGTATACCATATCTGTCATCAGACTGACTTCGCTTCTCAGCGTTTGTATGAATCCTTCGCTCTTCAGAGTCTCCAACTTGGAGATGCTGCGCTGAAGGTGCCGCCTCTGAGAGAATACGAGCGCTTGCAGCGTTCGACTCCACGTGTACAGATTCGCTATCACGCTAACGGCTAGTAATAAGGCAACGGTTATCATGATAATGTGTGCCGTGACTTTTTCTATCGTTGGTCTACGTTACATAAAAAAAAAAGCATACATAAGTAACGGATGATTTGCCTCAAAGGGATTTTTGCGTGAACGTCGGCTCTCGATTACTCACTCGTTACTAGATATATCGATGAGGTAGACTGTAAGTACAGAGATACCGACGAGCAGGCTGCAAAAGCAGAATTCGAATATGACTATGTACGGCAGGCAGCAGAGGTGCCTCCATTTCCAGGTAGTCGTCGACTTGTCTGGTTTCGGTCGGAACGCTCGGTACAACCGCGTCGACAGGGAACCAAAATCGTTCTCGATGGAATCGTAGAGGGATCCCACCATCTGCACCACTGCGTTCTCACCGGCAGCGGTAGTACCGACCCGGGTCTGATCCGTGAAGTAGAATTTTATCGGTTGAACGGTGACGCCGTCGTGGACTCGGCCACCGGGCGGGTGACAGAAGATCACTTGCAACAGTAACTTCAACGAATTCAACTTCGTAGTCAAAGCAACTGTGAAACTGTACGGCCAATACCAGTCGTATCTACGATGTAAATTATTCATGATCAGAGAAAGTCTCCACTACGAGATGTTCGTAGACGCAAAAGTGAAACCGTACCTTTTATTAGCGTACCAAATGAGTATCAAAAACGCGTACGTAATGAAAATAAGACTTATGCCGCACGCGAGACCAACGACCCACGATTGGAGAGCGAGACCTATCGTGATACCCACTAACAGAGATACGTGAGACACCACTACGAACAACAGGAAAGAGAACTGGAATACGGGATCCATCCATTGGCGAGCAAAATTTTTCATCTCCTCTGAAAGTACGGATTGTTAAATAGAATCGTCGTCGCAGCGGATCAGAGAACGTCGATGCCAATTACCTCTTAATTTATTCAGTAAAAACGATTTGCCTGAACCCCACTTCGCGTAAAGGCCAACAGTTATAGGCGTGGAAAGGGAAGGTTCACTGAGGATATCCGCTAACGCGCTACTGTACAAGTCGTATCCAAGCATATTTTCATTGTCCTCGTTAGTATTAAGTCGCCCTATAAGTCAGATTGCCACGTAACGGACTACAGGAGAGTAAAATTATAAAAATTAGTAGCGGATGAACGACGTACGTGCGCCAAATATTTGTCCGAGAATGGTCTTCGGATGATTGATATCGATATTGTACGGTGTCTCTCCTTGCCTGTTTGGACGGTAAAGTAACTGACTATTTTTCGGGTTTCTCAACAATATCTCGACGATCGCCTTCGATCTCGCCCGCATAGCTATGTGAAGCACCGTGTCGCCCTTCTTGTCGGTAGCCGAAACCTTGGCCTTCTTGTCCAACAGGACCTGGACGATTTCAGCGTTACGCGACCTAACTGCTCGCAGTAATGGTGTGTCGCCGTCCTTCGTCGCGATCTCCAGGTCCGGGTTAGCGTTTAGTAACAACTTCAATATCGACGTATTGCCCTTTTCCACCGCGATGTAGGTCGCCGTTTTCTTATCCTATAACATTTATTAATCTCGTTTAACGATTACAGTGACTACGAAACTTAATACGCGAAACTAGCGATTGTACCTTGCCGGCGATATCGACGTCGGCGTACTTCTTCAAAAGAGATTCGACCACTCCCCTGTGCCCGCCCTTCACAGCGTGAATCAAGTTCGTATCTCCGGCCCGATCTTGAATGTTCACGTAAGCACCGGCATTTAAAAGCGCGTTCGCTATTTCGCTGTGTCCCTCGCGACAGGCTATCGCCAAGGCCGTGCAGCCGTCTTTGTCTAGAGCGTTCACGTTCGGCTTGTGCTCCAGAAGGAGTAGCACCACGTCCACGTGGTTCCCGAGGGTGGCCACGAGAAGAGCTGTCCACGAATACTACGATCGAACGGATTAATAACTGACCGCCGGGCGTTAAACCGCGAATCATCGAATTCAGAGTGTCTCACCATGCCAGCGGTATCGACGTTAGCACCGCTCTTTAACAGAGTGTCTACGATTTCTACGTGTCCTTTGCGCGATGCCCAGACCAACGCCGTGGTACCGTACTAGAAACCGAGGAGATCATTTTTATTATTAAAGCGCACGGAGAGATATGTTACGGTATCCGCCGGCATCGATTTTCCGTCGACCAGGAAGAACGTGCGTGGAAACTTGAAAAGGGAACGAAAATAGATTACCTTATCGCCAACATTGACTTTAGCACCGTGACCGAGGAGATCTTTAACAATGTCAGGGTAGCCCCTTCCCGCCGCCCATAACAGCGAGGGTATATGAAAATTTCCGTGCGCATTGACGTCAGCCCCTCGTGCTAGCAACATCGTCACCGTCGCCGACCTACCCTTGTACGTTGCCCACATAAGCGCCGTCCACCCTCCCTAAAAATAGAACGTCGTTTCCCCTTACCCATGTACCTCCTGTGCAATCGTAGAAATTGGAAAAACCCTACGAGAGCGAGAAGCCACGAAGCGCGAGACGATGCAATATTATCGTTACCATGTCTCTGTATTCCAAATCGGCGCCGTGCTCGAGCAGCTCGAGGCAGACGTCGGTGTGCCCTTCCTTGGCCGCGCAGAGCAACGCCGTCCAATTATCCTACGAGACATTTAATAATATAATAAAAATACCACGAGAAGACGCGGCGTTAAATAGAATTACGATACTAACTCCGTCCTCCGCGTTAACGTCCGCTCCATGATTGATGAGCTCTCGCACAAAGTGTATCTTCCCCTTGGTCGCTGCGAAGATGAGGGCTGTGCTGCCATTCTAAAAATACAATGACACTTGTTAAGCGGGGTCTGAAAGGAGTGAAACTACCTTTTGACGGAGGACGTTTGACACGACGACGACAAGAAATTGGAGGCGTTACCTCGTCTCGGTCGTCGATCAGCACCCGTTTGCTTTCAAGGAAATTTTGTAGACCGGCGAGATTATCGTCAATGATATAGCTGGCGAGGGGTCGGTAAGAGA
>SMSR01008285.1:0-11949 GCA_019453355.1 Ceratina japonica
ATCCACTGTCTCGTAAATATGTCTTGTTCTATTATTAAATTTTCTTTAATGTTCCAGGAAGATCGAAGTTCCTAAGGAAATTGCGTAATGAAATAGGTCTTCTTTTCCGCTGGTTTACAACTTACTTTTGTCAAGACTGAATTACCAGGAAACGCATCAAGAATGCAATTCATTTCCTCCAGTAAATCAACGCGCATTGGTCGCAGAGAAGAGCGTCATGAAATCGGACGCATTTCATTCAGACGTAGCGAAGCGGAATATTAAACATTAAAGTTTGATGCTGCACATCTTTCTCTACAGATCTCGTCAAATACTGCGAATTTTGGACGAAGTATTGGCTCGCGAAATGGCTAAATAAAATCTCAAATGAAGCCCGAATACTAAAATGACATGACCGACTTAATGATGTTCCTTTAATATTAACAGAAGATTTCTTTCATAAACTACGGCGTTTTTCGTTAATTGCCCCGTGATTTTACGAGGACCTTTGACCAACCGACTCGCATGACCAAATTGGTTCTTTACGGTCCCGTTTTCCGCGTAAAAAAATAATTACGTTGAAATTCAGTGAGGTTTCACGGACGCGGGCGGACGTTCGCACGCTGCGGTGGCAACGCGCCACGTCGTTTCCGCTGACGTCCGTCCGTGTTCTAATTGCTCCAGATAATTATCTCAAACAATTCTACTCAGACGTTTACGCGACGCGAGGGGAGCATTCTCATTTCACAGCTCTTTAAGAGCTGAAGCGGTGGACCTCCCCCCGTCGGTTAACGATCCCGCGAAGCGCTGCGCCGAGGAATTTCGCCAACGATTTACCCGGTATGGCAGCCTTGTACCTCCGGGCAGAGCCGGAGCGCGCGGGACTGGGACCGTAGAAAAAGGCCGAGCAATGTGGGTTGCGAAATTGACGAACAGGTTTTAGCGGTAAATCCACAAAGCGGTTCTACGAGTAGCAGGAAGTTCCCATCTATTTGATATTCTGGTTGGACGGCGTTATCGATAGAAACGGGCAACGCTCGATGGCCAGTCGAAGTAACGTCGTTCCCCCGCGAACTTTCGCCAATACGATATTCGCATTCACATACCTCGAACTACGCAGATATTCAATTCGTTTTATGGAACGGATCATAAGATAGCGGGACACACATACAGCGTGAGAACCGGATGAAATACGCTTCGTCGGAGATAAATTTCGCCGCGAACGAAGTTATTACTAACGGATAATAAATTTCGCGATTCGCCTAATCAGTCGATTTCTTTTTATTTAAAAAGGACTTACCTTGGATTAATTTCTGTTCGACGTTCTTGGAATCGGTTCTTCGCTACGAATAAAAGCATCGGACAAGTACAGATCCATATGTTAAGGTTTATTAGGACAGTAACGATGATTGCATTACAGTTCAGTAACTTATGCGTGAGATGTTTCGGCAAGAGCCTCAAAAC
Source organism: Ceratina japonica (assembly GCA_019453355.1). Classification (NCBI taxonomy): domain Eukaryota; kingdom Metazoa; phylum Arthropoda; class Insecta; order Hymenoptera; family Apidae; genus Ceratina; species Ceratina japonica. Next base: position 1,444 of record SMSR01008285.1, read on the forward strand.
AGAATAAGAAAATACATCCGCCGGCAGCGGATACCATAGTCGATGCTCCGATCAATGATCGCGCTTTGTCCGGAGCACGACTACGATGCGTTTTTGAACAGTTTTCAACCGCAGGACAAAGTTTCGAGGCGCCCCAGGCGCAACTTTGATAACTCACACAGGTCCCAGTTAATATGCGGCGTGTAAGGATAAAAGTTTTACTTTTTTTTTTTTATTTATTTTCTCGTTTTATTTCTCTTTTGTTTCTTTGGACTCAGGAACTTACTGCTAGGTCGCCCCTGAACTTCCTGCCTAATTACGGAGCGCTCGGTTGAGTCGTAGATCGCAAGAGGTTGAAGTTACTTTTTCCTTCAATTTTTTTTTTTCTCTCTCTTTAAATAATAACTATTCAACTAGTTAAGTTCGTCCTTGTACACATAACACCGTCCTCCTTAAATGCATACAAGTATTACGTCTATGTCTCCTTCGTGAACTCAACTCGGGCGTGTTCTGTTCTCATCGCGACAAATCAAAACGCAACGCAAACAGTATCGTTATCTCGTCTATGTTTTAGAAGCGCATACGTATATCGAATTTCTGTTGGCGTCAAGGTCCTAAAAACGATCGACGAATCTCGTTTTAATCAAGGCTCCGGGCCGCGACGGACGCGACCCGTCTACTTACAGGCTGAAACCAATGGAGGATATGCGGAATAGAGTGCGCAACGGAACGGGAAAAAAAATGAGTAGATTTCGTTTCGGATCACCGATCGGCCACGACTTATCATTTTTCAATTTGAATAACGTCACGTAGCGGGCTTACCCGTACGTGCACGCGGCGCACGCCGATATAATATAGACGACAGCAACTCGAAATGGATTAAATGTATAACAGCATTTACAACACGTGGTAATTACATGCGGATATCTTGCTCATAGTGCCGATTCGGGTGTACAACTTCCTAATAGTCATCTGTCCATCCTCACCTCTCAATAGACAACGTATAAATAACAATGAACGGAAGTGACAACTGTTCGTATATAATATCGTATAGTCCAGCCATTTTTTCACTCACGCGCGCAGAACAGCCGTTCAAATCGTTAATAGCACAGTCGCACACACCACTCACCCTCTCTCTCGCGTTTCGCGATCGCTCGCTTACAAATCAACTAGAAACTCGGGAGAAGTAGTTAACGTATTATAAACCTATTAAAAAATACTCACAGTAGTGTCTAACATACACGATGACAGTATTGCTACTTATCCTTATGTACCGTCGGGATACATACGCTTCGCGTCGAATCCGTTAGTGTCCGATTCGATCGGATCGGATCGTCCGACGTTCGAACGTCGGTCGAGTGGTCGTCCGCTTGGTTTACACGGTGCACGTGGCACGTACTCGCGATTGACGATTGCCATAATAATTGTTTAAGCCACACCCCGTGTTCCTGCCGCTGACTACGTCCCCAGCGCCGCGATAAGCTCGGAAAAGTGGGCCTGGGCTTATAGCTTACTTACCACCGGCTCGGCCGGCGAAATAGTTTTTCGGGAAAGAGGGGGCGAACCTTTGTGCGATAAAGTTCCGGCGAACTATCGTTAACTTTGACGTTAATGACTTTCCGCATCGGCATGGCGTGGCGACGTACCGATACATTTCGCCGATACCGCCCTCCGTTATACTGGCCGCATTGATCGTTAAACATTGATCCTTATTGATTGCACTTTAAGTGGAGAAGTTTGAACACAAAAGTTCCGTGTGTATCGCGTTTTACCTCATCAAACCTTATCAACCGCAACTTTTCGACGCTGTTTTCTTTTCATTAAAACCGCGCGGCTCCCCGCGCGGCTCCGCCTTGTCCCGGACTCATAACGCCGTTCGTTACAGAGTTATTTAATCATTGTCCAAAAGTGTGTCGCTCGCTGTCGGTCCGAGTCGTAGCTCGCGTACCAAGTGAAGATTCGAAATTGGAGAAAGTCAAGCGGCGAGAGAAATGATAAAAAGACACGACGGAAAAGTATTGTTACCTGTTTCGTGCGAGTGTGACTACGGTCATAGTTTAAAGAGTTATCTAAATTCATAAAAAAATACAGATATACATACATATATGTGTCTCGACAGCTACGCTACGTAAACTATTTATATGCATTTCCGAGCAATTAGTCGATTGTAAGAAAATAACTATGAAGAAAGAAAGAAATCTATTGCCCCTTCAATTATTCCTACGTCGGATTCGGGAAATTATTTGAAACTAGTTTTACGACATACCAGCAATGGCAACAATTTCTCATTCCTTAAACTCTCTTTTAGTGTGTCCAACCCTTCGACTTCGATAATCGTTAACGTTACTCGTCTCGGTAATCGAACGCGCGTATATTCCCCCGAATAGTTAGCTCGGCTGGTTCGCGGAATTCGTATCGCGTTCGGTATTTTGCTCGTCGTTTACCCCTGGCTGATTTCGCGTGACACGTAATTCGTAACCGTTCAGGCCAACCGTGGTTCGCGTTCGCGTCACGAATCACTGTCCCTCCCGCGGGTAATCAGACTTGTATTCGTTCTCTAATAAAACTAATCGGTAAGAGGGAATGGAAACATCACAGTCATATAGAGGATGTAATAATAAATACGTTCGTAGTGTACTTAGGAAGGCGATATACTCTTGTTTCACTATGACTTTCGAGTGAATTTCTTTCGGACAGATAGTTTTTTTCTTCGTCTTTACAGCGATTTAATAAATTCGTTTCCGTACGAGGAGAAAAACATTAACAATTCAGCACTTTCGGGTTCACGTTCATGCTACCAACAAATTATAGACTTATTACCACCTGTTTATACAACTCTCGTAATATTCTTTCCTCCTGTTACGTGCTCGTTAAGTGTACTAACGCGGGGTAACGCGGTTACAAAGTCAAAACGTTATGAAATATTTAGCGGTGTGCATACAGAGCGTGGGGCGATAAGTAACACACGAGCCTTTCGCTACTGAAACACGTCGGAACGGCCGAAGCAAGAAATCGATTACGATAATGAGGGAACCTTACAACTAATCGTTCAAGCCCCTAAATAATCCAGAAAACTTTTACTTTCCACTGTGTACACGTCAAATCATCGGGACGCCGTTGAGCAAGCCTATATCGGGGACAACATGCTAAAACGTTTTTACAGTAAAAGTTTTCTAAGGAAAAACACGTGAAACGGAAAATAGAAGAAATAAAAGACTGCCTACCACTCATCATTCTGCACACATTCCTGAAGGTTCATAGCTCATTGCGTTCTCTCATCACGAGTCTTCCCCCTGCGCAACTTCGAACATCCCTCTCCTTTTATTGCCAATACTTTTCTCCGTGATGGTCGTAGTAAAATGATGGAGAATGATCGGTCGTCGGATTAGCGCGGTGACACAGATCTAATAAATGAATCACGATGCCGTGTGTGTGTGTGTGTCTCTCTCTCTCTCTCTCTGTGTACGTGTGTGTTGCGTGTGTGGTGTGCGTGTAAGAATGCATGATCGTGTATATGTATATATAATCTATATTATATATCGTCTACGCGGATCGACTCTGCTGGTTGGTGCCCTCGGCAATTTTCATCGGCGCAAACGATGCAGACCGCACGCTTTCCTTGGCGCTCCATACATAATAGAGGATTTTCGATGGTTTCTGTCCTCGAAGTTATACGTAGTTTCGTTGTAAATTGAGCCCAGACTCGTCCAAGTAGTTACCGATCGTGATTAAAGCGGCACCCGGCCGAGGAGCAGGGGGCTCGAGAACAGCAGCACCGCCAGCACCGTGGAACCTTCAACAAAAAAGAAATCAACCGAGCAGTGACCCGGTGATTACACCTTGACACGATCGAGGTAACAAGCTTTTAAAAATCTCTTTATATCGGGCCCGGCGGCGGGGCGACAAGTCGCGTAGACAACGTTAAGGAAGGAACGGATGTGCGCTACGCGACGCGATAACCGGCGCTCGCGATAAAGCAAATAACCGCGGCGACCATGCGGCGTCCGCTTCCCCTCGAGTCTACGAAACGCCCGTTTAGCGGTAACGACCGAGATACGAGCTGAAAAATACTTTCCGTATAATTGTCCGGCGCGGATCCGTTTTAAAAATAATTCCCCAATGATCTACGCTTGAATAATGGCGCGCGGCCAATTCTTGATCCGGACGATTTACGCGCGGACGACGCTCTCTCTTTATTTTTCGGCTCGTTTTTTTCCGTCCGTCAACCTTTTGGCACGGAAAACATTATTGCGCGGCTCGTAATTGATTACTTCATAATTTGGTTATTCACCCTTCGTGCACAAAATTCGTCCCCAGAATAATTTAACCGTTACACCCTCGGCCTCGCGTCATGTAACTAGGCCGCGCTCGTTACTGATTTATTTAACGTCACGTTTCCTGCGTGATGAATAATTATTTTCTATAGATAATTAACCGAAATTATAGAGAGTAACTGTCGACGGGCGGCGCAAATGAATCCTGGCAGAAAAATATTCAGTCCGTCAACGTCCGGGCGCAATGTACGAGATATCAAGAGCTAGTAATTGTACGTCGCTGGACAGGGAAGAAAAATAGTACGTCGAGGTATATAAATTAAATCCCTTCCTCCTCTCCTTCGTAATTAAAATCGTACTCAATCAAGAAACACCGCTTAAGACCCTATCAGCCGCTGTCAGGTTTTTGTAAACGCGGTACAATGCGAGTGTAATTCTTAATCTTGAAACGACACAATCCCATTGTTATTCCACGGAACAATTCCGCTTTTCTTAATCGAGCGTAATTAATTTTTCGTCCGGGAGCAATGACTCCCCGTTCCAATTTACGCCCCGAGTCATTCCTGCGAGCCCGCACGCGCCCCAAGTAGACTCGCGCCGTCTGAAACAACGCATAACGCGATACACTTTCGCGGGTAACGGAGACGGCGGGGCGAGGAGGTTGCGCGGCATTCCGAGAGTCGTTGATTTGCATCGCAAACGAGCTGCCGGGATTTTCGTTGTAATACAGACATTGGGAAAAATTCTCTGCCGGCTCGAGCGCACGCCTCCGGAGTAATTGCGTTCGAAGGCACGCCCGAGAGGAGAGAGAAGAGGGAGGGAAGGAAAAAATTGCCGGGAGTACGGAACGAGCAACGACTCCTGTTTCATAATGAATCGGGGCCGTTGCGCAATTTCGCGCTCGCGGTAAATATTAAAGACCAATGATGTAATCAGGAATATCGAGCCCGGCCCGGCCGGAAATTCGTCGTCTTGCGGTAGAGAACGGTCGGGAGAGCCGCGGATTCGGAGAGAATCCCATCCGGCATCAATGGCTATATAAATACGCCGCGCGCCGCCCGTGTTCTATTTACAGTTTGTTTCAAAAACAATGCTCGTCGGATTGAATTTTATCAGCCTCTCCCGCGAGTATACGACGCGCATGATAATTGACTCGGGGGGAGGTTCAGTTTCGCCGGATCCGCTTCGCCGCTGTTTCTCCTTTTAATTTTCGTTTGTCTCTCTCTCTACGCTTCTTCGGCCCGGTTCCATTAGCAGTCAGAGCCCGTACGAGGAAAATCGAGTCGAACGCATTAATTACTTTCATGATCGACTAAATTGCGCGGGCCGATGCCGGCCAATTGTGCTGTTTTCTCTCCTGTATCCGCGCGCCGGTTCCGCCCGCTCGCTATATGTATACATCCGTGCAATTTTCCTTTTAATTTACCGTCCAATTTCTTTTGGGACCATTTTTTCCGACGATTCTTATTGACCCGTTTATCTCACCCGGATTTTTATTTCGCGAACCGTTAAGTCTGGTCAAACAAGCTTCTATCGGCAATTTACAAACTTGCACGGGGCCGCAATTAAACGCATCGACCCGATTCACCGGGCCTCGCTAAGTTATTTCGTTTCAACTCTTTACGGACGTCGTTACACGGACATTGTGCCCGCGGACTTGGCCGCGTTCATTAAAAGTTTTTGAGGGATTGAATTCGCGAAATTACGGCGGCGGCGTGCCGATAAACAACGAGAATCAGGTAACGACGCCGGACGGGGGGAGGAATTACGGGATTTCGGTGAATGTCGCGAATTAAGCGGCATTTTAATATCAATGGGGGAATATTATTTTCCGCGGCTACGGGACACGCGTAACAAGGAGAATTTTCGTAACGCGGCAACCCGATTCAGTTTGCATTAATGCCAAAGTTAGCGGCATGAACTCCCCCCGTTCATTGGTCGGCCAGCCATAGATACAGTGAGCGCCACGTTTCGTATTTAATATGTCATTAGATAAATTAAATTCATTCAATTAATAATAACGGCGCGTACGTACATACGTACCGATATAAACGCGGGCCTTTGATCGGATGCGCCATTACGGTCACCGCGCTGCCGCGTTATTAATTGATCGATTTCTGTCTCCCTCGCTCGATCGTTTCCCGATCGCCAAGAAGGCCCCGTCGATCTTTCTAATCTACCCTTCGATTTTTAATTTACTACCGTTTTTATATGCAAATGTAATTAGTTCTCACGCACGGACGATTTCGGAGATTATATCGCAATCCTGTTACGGTATAATTTCAATGCCATTTAATTCTCACGGGTTTCAATTGAAACCGACTACCCACCTATCTCGATTTTTTCCCGTGCAATTAATTTGTTCGCCAATTTATTCGCGAACTATGAAACGCGGTGGAATTTTGAATTGTGGCCCGCGATAATCGATGCCTGCTAATTAATTCATTAATTACATCCCCGAATCCTAAAACGAATCCCGTCGGTCCCAGCGTCTCGATCGAATCGTAAACGACACTTTTGTAAGAAAAATATGTCTCGTGTTTATTCTCGTACTTCTCTTTTTTTAAATATGAAGAATAGAGGCGAGCCTTTAGTATGTCTGCGCGAATGGAAGAGAAGGAATTTGGCATAAATTTTTGATTGTGGTGCACGGTAACCAGTGCTTATTAATTAACTCATTAATTACATGTCCAAATCCTAAAACGAATTCTGTCGGTCCCAAGATGGAATCGTAAATGACACTTTCGTAAGAAAAACGTGTCTCGTGTTTATTCTCATACTTTCTTTTTTTTAAATATGAAGAATAAAGGCAAGCCCTTAGTATTTCTGCGTAAATGGAAGAGAAAGAAGACATCTGGGAATTTGGCATAAATTTTTTATCGTGACGTACGATAACCGATGCTAATTAATTAATTTATTACATCCCTGAATCCTAAAACGAATTCCGTCGGTCTCAGCGTCTCCATCGAATAGTAAACGACACTTTTGTAAGAAAAATGTGTCTCGTGTTTATTCCCATATTCCCTTTTTTTAAATATGAAGAATAGAGGCGAACTCTCGGTATGTCTGCGCGAATGGAAGAAGAGGAAGACATCTGGCAATTTAGCATATATCGTCTCAAAGGTTTCCGCGAGTTTGTTCGGGGCTTCCCCTTTATACCCCGGAAACTTGATTCCTGTTTTTAGGATTGGTTTGTATTCCACGCTTTACATTGCATCTGAATTTAGAGAAGGAACAACGAGCGCGGGAGCGCGCGTACGCTCCGCTATCTTTCCTCTCCGCCTCTTTTTGTTTCGGCCGTGTTATCAACCAAAGGATACAGTGTACACGTAATATCATGAAAACGAAAGAAGGTAGCCCCTTTTGTGACGGCTCGCAAAGGAAGCGTTCTAAAATAAAAATTTCACCGCGCTCGCGGAACGTGTGCCGAATGTAAACGCTTCTTCCGGCCGGGAACTTTTGTTCCATTGATATTCACTGTTTGCGCGAGATATTATCACAGTATTATATGTAATTTCTGTCGTCTCTCCCGTCACCGCGTTCACGGCTCTCGTATTGTATTTTATTCCTATAGAATCTCTCGACGCGACTTTCAACCTATAAACGCGCCGTAAACTGAACGGGGAATTGTTCCCCTTTTCGCTCGTGAATTAAATAAATAACTGTTCCACGCGATGGGAGACTTCTTTTTCCGAACGACTGTACATTAAGGAGGTGTAAGTTAAGCAAGTTATAAAAAAGAGGAGCTTGCTTGACTAGCGTACATGTTAATAACGGAGGTTATCTACTGCTGAAAGATGCACATTTCGTTTGTGTTTATATATTTCTCGATTCATAGTCACCCAATCTACCTAAATTTGCAATTAAAATATTCGTTAAATGTTTCTCTTTAATATGACATAAGTTTCATTCAAAACTGTCTGTCAATACCTAATAAATTAGCGACAGAAGTCTAGAAAATCATTCTTTTCCATATGACTACATGTAAAATTGTAAAAAATATTTATATTAATATCTCATCAGTAAGGTATCCAAATGACTTAACAATTTTTTTGAGGTATACTGTTATAGACTATCAAATTTTTTCTTGAAGATCTATCTATTAATTCCTTAACCGGATGAACCTCCTTAAAATATTCGTTAAATGTTTCTCTTTAATATGACATAAGTTTCATTCAAAACTGTCTGTCAATACCTAATAAATTAGCGATAGAAGTCTAGAAAATCATTCTTTTCCATATGACTACATGTAAAGTTGTAAAAAATATTTGTATTAATATCTCATCATTAAGGTATCCAAATAACTTGAAAATTTTTTTGAGGTATCCTGCTATACTGTTATAGACTATCAAATTTTTTCTTGAAGATCTATCTGTTAATTCCTTAATCGGATGAACCTCCTTAAATAAACAACTGTTCTATATGGACTATCTCAGAGACTGTACATTAACGGAGGTAAACTTGATGGGGGGAATCCGAAAACGGATCATACATATATGTCCTGGTTATATTTGTATAACTTTCGCGGGGCTTAATTCGTGATTCATTAACCTTTCCGCGCTTTATTCATATCCACGTTTGGGCGTCCGCCCCGGCTGACGATGGCCGGGCTTAAAATTACAAGACCCTCGCGGGCACGGCGACAGCCGTGTTAGGCAGATCCCATTATCCGTTTTCCACTTCGCACGCGGATCTCACACTCTCTCGATTCGTTCGATCTACGTACGATTAAAGCAAACGAATCCGTCCTCCTCGAGTGATTTAATAATGGGCGTAGGTACACAAAAATTCGATTTCCTCTATCAATATCTGCAGGGCGTAGCCAGCCGGTAGCTGGCCGCGTTCGTCTATCGCAAATCCTCTTATAAATCGTGTATAATCTTTTTTACACCGACGCGTGCTTCCGCTTTTTTCGGATGTAAACTGTCGATTATTCATGGGATTGCGCGCGATAAACCGGCGAACTCTCGAACCCGGCGCAAAGGGAGGGGCCCTGACTTTTTTTTTGTTAATCCACGCCCGTGCTGACCCTTCGTTTCGCGTATGTGCGGGGAGAAAGTACCCCGATTTTGCTACGGTTCTAGCCTCCTTTCGCGGGGCGCGCGTGCGGGAATATTAAAACGCACGCGCGCCTCACGGGAAATCGTAACGGGATGTTTGCATTGCAAACTACGGTCTCGTGAGCGTCGCTAACTCCGTATCGCGTTTCTAAGGCCTCGTATCAGCCGCGCCGAATCGATTCTTTCATTAGAATACGTATCTCGCTGCTCGAAAAGTTTGGAGCACGTTCTGACCTCAAAACGAGACGGAAGTCTCCCAATAAAAAATTGTTTAATATCGCGCGTTACATTTACTTGAACAAACTTTCCCGATGCGTGCGAAATCGATTAGATCCCCGCGAAACGGGTATACATTTTTCGAACGAAACGAATCCGGTTTAATTCGTGATGCTATTTTCATATAAAACGTGGGATTGCGGCGGTAATTATTCGTATTATTTCTCAATTTGTTTGCGTCCTCGCATAATTACGCGGATGTAAAAATAACTGTAGCGCACGTGAATTCCATTATTTCAAATGCCGCGTCGCGTCCTCGCTGAACGCATCAACATCTCGGCCCTCCGTCCGTCCCGCGTACGTGTTTGTACGTATAATATTGAAACAACATTTTCCCCCGGAAATAAAAAACATGCGATTGCAGCGGACGCGGGCGCGCGTAATTATATGCGTTTTATTTATGCAAAATAATATCGCGTGCGCACCTACTTGGAACAACAACGTGTGTATTTGAATTTCCTTTTGTACAATCAGGGCATCGCGGTATCACATTAGGACTTTTTAGGAATACTATTTTAATTAGCTTGTCGCCGCGCGGAAATTAACCCGAGGCGCGAAGAAGAGGGCCGCCGGGTACGGGGGGGGCAAGTAGAAATTTCGTGTACGAAAGTTAGTCGGCGAGAAAAAAGTGCCGGGGCTTCAGTTTTACCTTTTAACGTTGTCGCGTTGCTCGTCGGCGGCTTTGTCGTATAATTCCCTTCCTCGTCCACAAACACGTAGCTCGCGTTGAATCCCGTTGCGTCGTATCTGTCGTTGCTCTTAAAGGTCACGCGAAAGAACTTTCTGTCGCTCTCGACGTCGAACTCCTTTTGTTGCCCGCAGTGCCTCGAGTACTTCCGGTCCCTGGACATGTAATTGGAAAATTCGACGAAGTCGCTCGCAGACACCGCCTCGCATCTGGAAAATAAACGGTCATT
>SMSR01008288.1:1856-19829 GCA_019453355.1 Ceratina japonica
TGAATTTAAACGACCCAGTATGCAGTTAATACAAGTCATTAGAACAAATATGATTACAGACGGTGGAGTGATATCGTATAGAACGAAAGTTAAAGTAATTTTAATGAACATTGTACTACACGGTAATACGAGAATTTCCGCAAGAACTAGACTGAAATTTTCTTTACTCATAAAACTGTTCTTTTATAATGATCGAATATAAAATCAGTGAAATGATTGAAGTAACATTCCAAATTTGATCAATGGACTACATTATAGAAAAATTAATTACTCGGTCAGGAATTATATTTACTAATTAATTTGCTTAATTCTTTTACCACATCATATCGGTTTCGGATTTGGTTCGAGCCAAAGGATTCAAGCATAAACTCTTCAAAACCTGCACAGCATCATCCCCATCGTCTCTCGCGTACAAAGTCTGCCTCTTAGCGTTTTCCACATCAATTGTTCTCCAGCAACTGTTACCGTTGTTACAATTTTCTTTATCTCTTCTTTCCAATCTCCTTCGCCTCACAGAATTTTTCAACGTACCAGATTTTTTCGCCTTGAACGAAGGACGTCTCCTCCTCCTCTTACCATCACTTTCCAAAGAAACCAACGATTTAATAGATGGATAATCAATTTTCTTATCCGATTTCTTCAAATCTGATGAATAAGATCTCTTAGCAATGCTTGATTTCGTTTTTTTTTTCGAATGTGTTCTATAGAAATCAATCGAAGCTCGTTGTCCCTTAAAAATTGGTCTCAACGTTCCCAAAATTCTGCCATCGATCTTCAAAGGCTCCAATAATTCATGATCGTGCCAAGAAGCGACTACAGGCAAACCACACGCGTTATGCATGCCTACCAATGGCACACCAATTGCTCTATGCTTTTTTATTTCGGGAAATACTTGATACTTTCCAGGAGAATCCCAGTTGCGACTGCTACGTCTGGCGTTTTCTTCGTACACAGATATTTTTTGTCCAACGTGTCCACGTTCGAGGGCGATGGTCCCACATTTGCTTCTATCTGAATCATCTTTCAGACGCTTCGAATTATCCTTTTCTTCTTCTCTACTCTTTTTATTCCTTCTGTCTAATTTCCTATAAGAAGATTTGTGAAAATAATCGTTGCAATCGCTGAAGTCTTCATCCTTCCTGTGCTTGGAAATGTTATAATCACTCCTAACTATTCTCCTGTCCAGAGTTCTTAATTTCGAATTAATTTGTTGGCGATCGTTTTGAATCTCGTGCTGATAATCGCAAGAGTGACAAGATCTTCTGGCTGGATTCAACGCCTCCGAACGTTTCGAAGTTCGAATTTGAGATGAAGAAGGCTTACGTTGTGTTGCATGGAGATTCCTCTCAGGTTCGGATATGGAGGATTCGAATTGCAATTGGGGCGCTTCGGATCGTCTCAGTGTACCGAAGTTATGTGCTATGGAGGCCTGATAATTTTTAATGGGTATACTCCTGACCGTGCCGCTACTATTATACTTAATCGCATCTTCTTTGGCATGATTTCTTACTTCTTTTGCTTGATTATGGTGAAGATAGTCTAATCCCACGTCCACTGCGCGTTCCTCGTATAATTGATCACTTCGCAAAACATCCTCGTCAAATCTTGGAGGATTTTTCCATTCCTCGATTATACTCCTACTGAATCTTCTTACGTCGTTAAGTCTAGACAAATTGTTTGTAGATTTTGTGTTGTTTACGTCGAGTGACAATTTACCCTCACTGCCCTCTAGCCACCTTCATGATTTAGCGCCGAATGTGGTGCCATGCATTCTGTTTTCGATCCCTAAACCTATAAATAATGCAAGGAGGCATTCTTGTAAAAACAATTTACAATTTATTTATAATAATTATAGATAGACGAGCAGATTTTATGTATTTGTGGATTATGCGTCTGCTGGCAATGATTAATTGTTGAAAACAATTTTTATTTAAATCTCATTTTACAAATTGGTACCATATGTGTTTTATTTTGCAGAAAAACATACAGTGCGATTATAGAATGAAGAATGCATTATTTTTCTTTAAATTGTGCCTGTTATATGTATATAAAATAATAAAAAAATTGAGATTTTCAAAAGAATTTGTATTAATACTATTTGTTAGCTTCGTTCGACTTTAATAATCGGTGCAGTTGTTAATAAATAATTTCAACTACTTTTTTAAGGTAAATTTGTGAAAATACTTCAAACTACGTCGGAAATCCTGTGAATTATTTATAAGAATTATCGTAATGAGAAAAATTACCAAAATCGTGATCACTTTCGCTGAAGGGACTGAGCGTTTGTGTAGACGTAAAAGTCGACGTTTGAGATTTTGCTCTTTGACTGGTTCGCGAACAGGCAAAGAACGTGCTCAGAAGCGCACCCACTTCCACGAAAATTACTGCTAATCCAACCGTCAGTAGTATCAGCGCTTGTTCCTGAGTCCATTTCTCGAGCATTTCTATACAGCCCTGAGAGAAGAAGTATTTTCATTCATTTTAAGAAACTTCAACAATTATTCTACAACGATGAAAATCCACCGTCTATGTTTAAAAACGTTCTCTCGGGCAACATGAAAAACTGTGTTACTACAGTTCTTTCAACGGGAACCTCGTCGATCCATCCGTTTCCGGATACGATATGGATTGAACGATAGACACCCCGCTTTTACGCAACCCGCATCAGAATGGATTTCCCTTAGGCTGTGACATTATCAGGCGGGTCATTATTCTCGCATTCGACGTAAAGAGGACATCGATGCGACTTGTTCTCGTTTCGTCCCGATTTCATGCCCGTCGACACAATGAAATTATTGTGAAAATATGACGACGATATGGTAATGGTTACAGTATAACATGAACGTCGTATGCCTTTCTGTCCAAAATTATTTTATGAGATCAAACTAAAATTTGTATGAGTCCAATTTTAATGAACTAGGACATGTTAAACATTTACAGAACAATGAAATGTATGTAAAATATTAACAATCTATGCAATCTATAACATTACCTGGGAATATAAAAAAAAAAAACAGAATGCACACGCTGTAATGCTTAATTGAAAAGAAACAAATTCCTGTTTAAAATACATATTTTAAACTAATATTATAAATGTTTTATTTTGCATAAAAATGCAGTCTAACAATAACGGTCTTTCCGAAATGGTTTAGCACCTCTACAATTACAATATTATGTCATGATAATAAACTCGTCATTTGTCGCAAGGTTTAACAGCATCCTGATTAACGATACGTACCGCGGTGTGTCGGGCGTATTGATGTTCGGCGGGATTCAAAGTCTGGCAGAGAGTGAGATTGGCAGGTTCAGGGTTAAGGAACGAGTCGGTCTGGTTCGCGTTGTTCAGGACGCAGCAGCTGAGAGGCACCACCAATTCTCGACGGCCGACTTCCTGCAGCCGCCACCACGAGGTTCCGTAATTGTTGCTTCCGTTTATGCCGCAGCAACCAAACTGAAAAGGTTTCGAAACGATTTCTCGTTAAAAGGCGTGTACACGTAATTTGCCTTTCACGTAGCTTTAGGAATCCACGAGGGACACTCCTCTGTTCTGAATAAACACAATACAATACTATAATTACAATACAGATTTCAAGAGAATTATAATTAAATATAGAGAACTTAAATGCTGAAGAGATTAAAGTTTTACGTTTTACGTTTACAAAAAGGACAATATAGACCCTTAAACAGATTTTATATTACATTTTCTTAAAAGTAGTAAAAAACAGGCAATTTATTTGGACATTTACAAGTGCCATTGCTCCCGTCATTTGGACTAGAAAGGAAAATTTCGATCCGGAAGCAGGAACATACCGTTGTTTGCGCAAGATCAAGAGCTGCCGTGAATTGTTCTCGACCGGGAACAGCGTAACTACGCTGCAAAGCTCGCACCAATCGTGCTGGTCTCACATCGATGCCCAGAACGTGAGGCCAAAACACCACTAGAACGCATACGGTGCACTCTCCGAGCAGTAGGAGGATTATCGCGATCAGATACTGAAATCAGAAATAAAATAGGATGCCAAACGTATTCGTAACGAGAGAACCACCTATAATTAAATTAAGAATTGCTTAAGTGATTTTACGTTCAAAAGTGATTGCATTTTTATTAACATTTAGGTTGTACTGTAATTAGTGTATCCATGTGATATACGTATATTGTACAGACACCTCAAACGATTTTGGGCCAATTTCAATTGCACGTGGTATAACGACTAGCCCAAAATTGTTTGACGTGTGTGTACAAAGTTGTATTAACGTTAAGAAATAAATAACAAGATTTATTATCCTATTTAACAATTACATACTTAATTACTTCTGTAATTAGTATTTTATCATTTATGTATTAAATATAACTTCTTTCATTTTAAACACACATGTATACATTATTATACGTAGCAATACAACGAATAAAGCAATGATACGCTGATTGAATTTCTACTGAAAAATTAATATACTAAAGAAATACAACTCGTGAAATTGTTAATCATTTTTTTAATTAATTAATTATTAAAAATGTTGATATCTGAAGTTTCCAGCGTGACCGTGAAACGCGAGCGGGTTTCACGGAACGATCATCGCGCGTTCGCTCTTCTAATAAGCGATTCCTTGAAATAATTGCTGTTTTTAAACGATACGCGAGCTCGCCCTCCTTCTGTGGGCACGCGTGCCTGATTTATGCAGATTCCGTTTCCGGGCAACGACGCGTGACCAACAAAGCGGGAAATCTGGTTTTAGTTTGGTCTGAGGAAGCGAACATGTGCATGGATTGTGCAGAACTTTTGAATGATTAAATCCCGTAAAAATTAAATATTCATTCTCATTATTGTATCAATTATTGTGATGAACGAAACATTGGATGAATTACTATGTCAAGTTTTGTTCCAGTCATTTTATCAAACATGAAATCAAATGTTATATCAAGCATTATAACAATAAATACATTTACATTAATAGTAAAAAAATTATTCAATTTAAGTGTAAAAATCACTGTATGTAGATTCTTACTGAAACAGTGACGCATCGATTGTAGAGACAAGTAGCCCAGCATCCGAGCAGGCCGGTGAGCGTGATGAGAAATCCGAGTCCAACGACTGCGAATGCCAGGTAATAAAATAATGGTTGATCGGGATGTATGTCTCCTGGCCCTAATAAACGTGACAAGAGGATGCGCTCGTCGTCAGCTAATAACAGCGCACCTAATGACATCAACGCGAAACCCGATATCTGAAAACGAACCGGCGTTCTCAGCTTTCTATGTTTCTTAATCTACGTTTATTATTTCTACCATAGCTGCAAAGACTCAATTTATAATTGTGAAGTTAAATACATCTCTTCTTTGTTATCTTCGAATCCACAGCCTTGATTTTTCATCGTTAAACTATGAATGACGTGCACATTAAAAAAGTATATAATGAAGTTCATAAATACTTGTACATATTTAAACATTGAGTAACTTTTCTAATATTGGATTTGACAAATTAATTTTTGTTCATGTAAGAAGAAACAAATAAAGGGCACTATTTTTACGTTTTTTCTTCGACACTCTAACAAAAATGTGAGATATACTTTTTGCACACTATCATTCTACCAGAATAACGAAAATATTTGCATGCAGCACTCAAATTATTATACGAAAAGTTCGTGGACTTGGAAAAACTTACCAAAAATATGACATTGGAACAGCAGATGAAGATACGCGAAAGACCGAAGCCTTTTCTTTCCATTTTAATTCATGGATTTCTTAATTTCTCGTTAATTTAAGTGCACACGTTAATAAGTACTTAGTGACGAGTCGTCACGTTAGCTCCTTGCGATGACACTCCATTAATAATTGCAACAAACGAGAACATGAGCACACTCCATGAACGTCATTTCTTTTCGTTTTCAGTTAAGATAAAGATTCCAAGTACCTTGTCTCACCTGGTTATTGGACACGGAACAAATGTTCCAGATATTAATAAAAATGACATGATGCATTTGGTATCATCATGTTTTCAACAATGAAATTTACTTTTTTTATGTAAGTCAAATGTATTACAATCTTAGATCAAATCTTCAAATGTTTAGAGTTATTAATTTAAGGTAAAAAAGCAAATAGGGCGAACACTTGAGATGAAAAGACATTTCTTTTACATTTTAATAAAATCCTCCAGAAGCTACATAGGAATAACAGTTGATATGATAAGTAATAAAAAATAAAGTTAATATATCAACTTTATAAATATTGGTATTAACACTTCGAGAATAAGCCTCGGAAGTAAAGAAATACCTTGAAATTATTAAAAAACCTCACAATACATCCAATAACTAAATCCTTTACCTTTACACAATTGTTTTTTCGAACCCGAAGCGTGCTTGGCCACGTTAAATGGAAGACTAAAAACCCGCGTGATAGATCGCCCCTTGCTGCTACAAATACTGGCATCTGTACGCGCGCTTGCGTTGGATGCCCTCATGCGCGACCGACCGGATGGAACCGGAAGGAAATAGAAAGGCACGAAACAAAAAGAAATAAAAAAGACTCGTAGGAGGGGATGAAACGTCCATATGCGTGTACTTATACAATTGTTACAGATATAACTGGTGTTTGTTAGAGTTCGCACACACGGGGGACAGCAATCGTCGCGGATGAGTAACGAGTAACGCTCAGCCTGTTTATTTCCGTTTGCATTTCGGTACTTTTTTTAACTCTATTAAATTCACGGCAAATAAATTTACAATGGCATTTGACACATTTGGATCGTTCACTTATAGTAGAAATTAATACAATGATTCTCATGTATTAATTTTAGTAATGTTTAATACAACACTTTATAAAAGGATTCATACAGTAATTCGTACATTAATTGATATTTATTTCCTATAATATTTACACACAATAGGTATTATTTCATATTTCTAATACGCTGTAGAAGAATTTACTTGTAACATTATACCACGGAACGGGTACACGAGTATTATTGTGAGTGTTCACAGAGCCTATCTCCTCCCGTCTGCATTAATTCACGCGGTGCACTTCTGGTTCGAATAACGCATATGACGTTCGTTTGCGTGGTGTTAGAACTAACTGGAATAGAAAAAAAATAAACACTCTTCATATCGCACAAAAGACCGACTTGTAATAGTCTTAAATCCGTACAAAAATAAAATTATATTCGTGTACAATACATATATCATATCAATACAATATTAACATTTCAAAGAACGAATAAATAAAAGAATCAATGATAAAAGAAAGTGATCACTTTACATTGTTCAGAAACATATGCAACCTTTAATAGTATGTACAAAATAAAATTTTGTTAAATAAGTATACAATATTTGTATAGAATGTTTCAAAAATCTAAGAGACTCTTGCGTGCTTGATTCGAACATCCTAATTGAGGTGTATCGTCTTGTTCCCGTTGAATAGTATCTTCCAATTCAGGTGGCAAATGTAAGACCTAAATCAATCAAAAACAATTTACATATAAAACTAACATACGTTACTAACTGCGAATTTTATAGATTGAATACGTAGAAAATTTAAAGAAATATGATAAATATATTAAATGATAAAATAAATGTCTATTTAAATCATATTTATAGAAACGTTTTACTTTATATAAAAGTTCATAGTCTTATCAAAATTTCAGTTTAAACATTTTTACCTCAATAACAAATTTCTTGCGACGTAACTTAAATACAAGGTCTCGTGAATCGGACTCATGAGGTGATATCGTATTTAAAGCAAACATCTTTTGAAGATGTAACAAACCGTGGTAGTCCCGAAAAAGTGGATTTGTTTCTTTTTGCGAGCCTGCGAATGATTCCAATTTAATTGCAGCGTCCGATAAGTGTTCAATTTGATCGACAATGCCAGTCTGAAAATTACATCATAAATGAGATATTGTTTCATGAAATTGGATCAGCAAACATAGTAAAACCTTCGTTATATGAACTGTTCATATAAAAGAATTTTCACATAATGAGTGTCCTTGTAATGAAAATTTTACTGTAATAATCAAATTCAAACCAGTACTTGTATACGAAACTCACGGAATTGTCAAAACACTCAGTAGGTATTGTTACTATCGCAACTGCATAATTGTATCTTAAAAGTGCTTTGAAGTGATATAAGAATTTTAATAAATCCTGATTTGAATCAGTTTCAGAATCACTGCACCACAGCCTGGATCCTAAAGAGTGAATCGCTAATCTTAAAACTTGTCTCTTAGTGGACGTTTCAGAAACTGAATACTGTCCTTTCCTCATGGTTTCTTTAATGCATTTTAATAAGTGTGAATATGTATTATTGTTGAAGGCACAATCTTTCATGGGACAGTTATCATCATACCACTGTGTTATATCTGCTTTGTTGATTAATTCTTTATCCATCGTCTTTGTAAGATCATAGAAATGACCAAACACTTGCCCACCACTCGGTGAGGTGTCTATTATCTTCAGGTTTTGATACCTCCACGCAATCTGCATTTGTTCATTCACATTTGGGGATTGTTCTGATGATATATTATCTATTATAGCAGCTGGCATTTCAGATAAGAAGTGAGACGTCTTCACATCTTTAGACGCAATTAATAATGGTTGAGTTGTGATTACACCTTCTGCCATGAAATATTTTAACATGACTTTTGAGTATATACCATACTTATCTTCCTCTAAAAACAATATCATGTCTCAGTCAATGATACAAATGTTTATATTTAGACTGCAGATTTGTATGGATTTATAAGAAATTTGGATACATTAAACTACATGACATGTATACCTAAACTCAACTCTTTATTGTAATACTTGATATCAAGACCACTTTGTTAAATCATGCTCTAAAAAATATAAATAAACATAAAATTTGCAGTCTGTTTATAAGTTTAATATGCGTTTTAAATACCTATGAGAAACAACGAACCAACAGGTAGTCCACCACCTAAGAAATATAACTTATATTAGACGATAGTTCATGATATTGTATAACACTGTAATATTTTACAATGTTTTTATATAATACAGTATCATGATTCTGATATGCAATAAATTGTATAAAAAAATATGGAGACCTATTATATGATCCAGAGAAGGAATTCCAGATGAAACAAGTAGCTGAGAATTTTTTATTGATGGTTTTGTTCCTAGTATAAATGGAACTCTGTTGCCTTTTGCAGTACCCAAATCCATGTCTTAAATCTGTCTTTGATTTTAGGTAGAAGTGCTTTAAAGTAAAAATGATTTCTCTAGAAAAATGTTTACTGCACTTATTAATCCGAGTTCATGTATGACAACTTGCATAAAGTAAAAACAAAGAAATAAAGATGTACTATTCAATCTCGAATAAAAAAATGAATGTTTACAATCTAAAATTCACGTGCACCAATTATTATCGTTCTCCATATTCTTAGGTTATGTTTATACACATCGTATACTTGTAGAAAAATTACATACTATGCTGTAACATAATAGGTCAATCAATTTGCTAAATTGTAAGGGAATGTGAATGAATGAATGATTTCATAAAAAGTATATTAAATAAGTGCAGAAGACGATTTGGTAGTTTATCGACTGTAGTTTTTTATTTCAAATATTTAAGCGAAAGATGTCAGCATCAGGCGAGATAAATGGGTATTCACTTTGTGTGTGGCTAAACACCCTTCATTTTGACAAAATAAATTAAAACAAAAAATATTTCAATTCAATTCCTATTCGTTCTCGTATCTGTGATTACAGAGTATCTATTGACGAACCAAAACATTCTTCTGTAAAGTTAAGTAGCATATCGTAAATCGCAGATTGTATTCATTCTTGTTTATTTTCTGCAATTTACTTTTCCAGAGTTACATTGGTATATGAATTAGAAATGTTATGTAATTGTTAAAGAATGCATGTTANTATGACTTAGACCACTTTCATAATTATAGGCACATATATCAACTTTATAAATATTGGTATTAACACTTCGACAATAAGCCTCGGAAGTAAAGAAATACCTTGAAATTATTAAAATACTTCACAATACATCCAATAACTAAATCCTTTACCTTTACACAATTGTTTTTTCGATCCCGAAGCGTGCTTGGCCACGTTAAATGGAAGACTAAAAACCCGCGTGATAGATCGCCCCTTGCTGCTACAAATACTGGCATCTGTACGCGCGCTTGCGTTGGATGCCCTCATGCGCGACCGACCGGATGGAACCGGAAGGAAATAGAAAGGCACGAAACAAAAAGAAATAAAAAAGACTCGTAGGAGGGGATGAAACGTCCATATGCGTGTACTTATACAATTGTTACAGATATAACTGGTGTTTGTTAGAGTTCGCACACACGGGGGACAGCAATCGTCGCGGATGAGTAACGAGTAACGCTCAGCCTGTTTATTTCCGTTTGCATTTCGGTACTTTTTTTAACTCTATTAAATTCACGGCAAATAAATTTACAATGGCATTTGACACATTTGGATCGTTCACTTATAGTAGAAATTAATACAATGATTCTCATGTATTAATTTTAGTAATGTTTAATACAACACTTTATAAAAGGATTCATACAGTAATTCGTACATTAATTGATATTTATTTCCTATAATATTTACACACAATAGGTATTATTTCATATTTCTAATACGCTGTAGAAGAATTTACTTGTAACATTATACCACGGAACGGGTACACGAGTATTATTGTGAGTGTTCACAGAGCCTATCTCCTCCCGTCTGCATTAATTCACGCGGTGCACTTCTGGTTCGAATAACGCATATGACGTTCGTTTGCGTGGTGTTAGAACTAACTGGAATAGAAAAAAAATAAACACTCTTCATATCGCACAAAAGACCGACTTGTAATAGTCTTAAATCCGTACAAAAATAAAATTATATTCGTGTACAATACATATATCATATCAATACAATATTAACATTTCAAAGAACGAATAAATAAAAGAATCAATGATAAAAGAAAGTGATCACTTTACATTGTTCAGAAACATATGCAACCTTTAATAGTATGTACAAAATAAAATTTTGTTAAATAAGTATACAATATTTGTATAGAATGTTTCAAAAATCTAAGAGACTCTTGCGTGCTTGATTCGAACATCCTAATTGAGGTGTATCGTCTTGTTCCCGTTGAATAGTATCTTCCAATTCAGGTGGCAAATGTAAGACCTAAATCAATCAAAAACAATTTACATATAAAACTAACATACATTACTAACTGCGAATTTTATAGATTGAATACGTAGAAAATTTAAAGAAATATGATAAATATATTAAATGATAAAATAAATGTCTATTTAAATCATATTTATAGAAACGTTTTACTTTATATAAAAGTTCATAGTCTTATCAAAATTTCAGTTTAAACATTTTTACCTCAATAACAAATTTCTTGCGACGTAACTTAAATACAAGGTCTCGTGAATCGGACTCATGAGGTGATATCGTATTTAAAGCAAACATCTTTTGAAGATGTAACAAACCGTGGTAGTCCCGAAAAAGTGGATTTGTTTCTTTTTGCGAGCCTGCGAATGATTCCAATTTAATTGCAGCGTCCGATAAGTGTTCAATTTGATCGACAATGCCAGTCTGAAAATTACATCATAAATGAGATATTGTTTCATGAAATTGGATCAGCAAACATAGTAAAACCTTCGTTATATGAACTGTTCATATACAAGAATTTTCACATAATGAGTGTTCTTGTAATGAAAATTTTACTGTAATAATCAAATTCAAACCAGTACTTGTATACGAAACTCACGGAATTGTCAAAACACTCAGTAGGTATTGTTACTATCGCAACTGCATAATTGTATCTTAAAAGTGCTCTGAAGTGATATAAGAATTTTAATAAATCCTGATTTGAATCAGTTTCAGAATCACTGCACCACAGCCTGGATCCTAAAGAGTGAATCGCTAATCTTAAAACTTGTCTCTTAGTGGACGTTTCAGAAACTGAATACTGTCCTTTCCTCATGGTTTCTTTAATGCATTTTAATAAGTGTGAATATGTATTATTGTTGAAGGCACAATCTTTCATGGGACAGTTATCATCATACCACTGTGTTATATCTGCTTTGTTGATTAATTCTTTATCCATCGTCTTTGTAAGATCATAGAAATGACCAAACACTTGCCCACCACTCGGTGAGGTGTCTATTATCTTCAGGTTTTGATACCTCCACGCAATCTGCATTTGTTCATTCACATTTGGGGATTGTTCTGATGATATATTATCTATTATAGCAGCTGGCATTTCAGATAAGAAGTGAGACGTCTTCACATCTTTAGACGCAATTAATAATGGTTGAGTTGTGATTACACCTTCTGCCATGAAATATTTTAACATGACTTTTGAGTATGTACCATACTTATCTTCCTCTAAAAACAATATCATGTCTCAGTCAATGATACAAATGTTTATATTTAGACTGCAGATTTGTATGGATTTATAAGAAATTTGGATACATTAAACTACATGACATGTATACCTAAGCTCAACTCTTTATTGTAATACTTGATATCAAGACCACTTTGTTAAATCATGCTCTAAAAAATATAAATAAACATAAAATTTGCAGTCTGTTTATAAGTTTAATATGCGTTTTAAATACCTATGAGAAACAAGGAACCAACAGGTAGTCCACCACCTAAGAAATATAACTTATATTAGACGATAGTTCATGATATTGTATAACACTGTAATATTTTGCAATGTTTTTATATAATACAGTATCATGATTTTGATATGCAATAAATTGTATAAAAAAATATGGAGACCTATTATATGATCCAGAGAAGGAATTCCAGATGAAACAAGTAGCTGAGAATTTTTTATTGATGGTTTTGTTCCTAGTATAAATGGAACTCTGTTGCCTTTTGCAGTACCCAAATCCATGTCTTAAATCTGTCTTTGATTTTAGGTAGAAGTGCTTTAAAGTAAAAATGATTTCTCTAGAAAAATGTTTACTGCACTTATTAATCCGAGTTCATGTATGACGACTTGCATAAAGTAAAAACAAAGAAATAAAGATGTACTATTCAATCTCGAATAAAAAAATGAATGTTTACAATCTAAAATTCACGTGCACCAATTATTATCGTTCTCCTTATACTTAGGTTATGTTTATACACATCGTATACTTGTAGAAAAATTACATACTATGCTGTAACATAATAGGTCAATCAATTTGCTCAATTGTAAGGGAATGTGAATGAATGAATGATTTCATAAAAAGTATATTAAATAAGTCCAGAAGACGATTTGGTAGTTTATCGACTGTAGTTTTTTATTTCAAATATTTAAGCGAAAGATGTCAGCATCAGGCGAGATAAATGGGTCTTCACTTTGTGTGTGGCTAAACACCCTTCATTTTGACAAAATAAATTAAAACAAAAAATATTTCAATTCAATTCCTATTCATTCTCGTATCTGTAATTACAAAGTATCTATTGGCGAACCAAAACATTCTTCTGTAAAGTTAAGTAGCATATCGTAAATCGCAGATTGTATTCATTCTTGTTTATTTTCTGCAATTTACTTTTCCAAAGTTACATTGGTATATGAATTAGAAATGTTATGTAATTGTTAAAGAATGCATGTTAAATACCTATGCATCTTTATGTGAAACATGACTAATCGATATTTTCCAAAAAAATAAGTAAAATAATCGACAATATAATAACTAATACCTTCCAGTTTATAATGCTTCTGTTAGAATACAAATAATCTGTAATATTTGTGGTTCTTATTTCTTTTGATATGTCAAACTTTTTTTGCGAAGTCGAATTTATCACAGGTCAAAGAGAAAAGTATGTTAATATTTTAATTAATGTAATGTGTGTATAATATTGTCAATAATTGTACTGCAATTATTTTTCTTAATTGATCATTATTCATTCTTACATATGAGTAGATAACTCTTCTTTAAAACGAAGTATATTTTTCTGCTAGTTTTCAATACATTATTGAAATCAAATAAAAGATGAACAATATTATAGGCCTGTGCGAAATAAAAATTCCTCATGTATACATATTTAATAACGTAACGAAAAAAATATAAATACTGATAGATATGTTCATTTAAAAAGATAANTGAAAAAGATATAAATACTGATAGATATGTTCATTTAAAAAGATAATTTCATTATTTATAAAACCAGGAGTTACAATTTTCGAAAATAAGTAGTTCTAAATAGAGTACAGAATGGACATGTTCGTACGCCAGATCACGAATGCCCGATGGAGGAGAACGAGATACACAAACGTAAGAGCGATAGAGACAGACAAAGTAGGCAAGAATGAAAAGAGGGAACGCGGGAGCGGGAGCAACCCGTCTCGTGGATGTTAGATTGAAAGCCAGTTGCGCAAAGGCACGGCGCGAAGGTATCCGACAATCCGGCCAAACATTGGAACCCCTCCCTGCTCAGTTACTTATCTCTCCCCTTCCAGTATATTCCTTTCTCACCGATTTTCCCCACTACCGAAGCCGTGCTTTCTTTCTTCACTCGTGAATCCATCGATCTCTCTTACTCCGTCGATCTTTCCCTCTCTTTCACGAGAAGAGCACGCTGTCCTCAACTACCTGTTGTGACGTCCAACGCGCACTCGACTACGCAGCCGAACAATCAAGAGAGAAAGAGGACGCGGCGTGCGGTGCTTGTTTTCCGTTTATACACCTTTCGTTCATGGTCGACACAAGAAAGTCTTCCGTTGCCAAAGCGTGGCCAATAGCAAACTACGAAACGCTCGTCGTACTCCTATTATCTTCTTCTTCCCGTCGCTCGTGTTAGAAAAGGGAATAACGAAGAAAGGAGAAAGGACTTTAGAAAGAGGTTCTTATAAGTTATAGCTAGGCTTTGGAAACTAAAGAGGGCATTGGAGACTCAATATGAAACGCTATTGACGCTCAATTTGTTTAATAATTGCCAAGAGTCACTGCTAACTGTTTGTGGATATCTCTTTTTCTACTAATGAGTGAACAGTACGTATGATTTTTTTTTCCATCAATTATAATGATAAGCATATTAACTCTCATCGATACGTCTATTTGTTCTGATTATCGCCGAAATAAATCGTGACCAATTCTTGTGGATTAGTTTTAAAAGATTACGATTCATTAGTTTTATTTTTCTTAAAAGCTGGTTACATTAGAAAGAACAAACAATACAAATATATATATGTTTCATTTCGTTAACGAAATAACTAGATAGCTTTTCAAAACGTTCATGAACGAATAAACTAATAACTTAAATTGATTACTATAACATTTACTATTCGAAGAATTTTGTCAATCGAACCTAATATAATGTTTATGGACATAGATTTCATACGTGGCGGTAATTTCCTGTAATTATCAAGACCGCCACCAGATGCCGGGGCGCCTTGAACGGCTCTCGTATACGCCGCGTTCTCAGGCCCTGAACTTAGTCGCGCGCGGTGAACGTTCCGTCCTACCGTCGAATCTTCGCGCGCGTCTCGTCGAGAGTGACAGTTCGAAAAGTTCTCTACCCTGGGAGAGAAACACGACCAGTTGTGCGTCGTCGCGAGTTAACGAAGCCGTGGTGCGCGTGCCACTCGTAGGGAAACACGGCGTCCCGCGTGCTACCGATATAAAAATTATCGCGGTGGAATCGGTGAGCGTTGGAGGCTGAACGGCGGTGACTCGTCTCGTCGGAACGACACGGACTTCACGGTATACCGTTCAGTCACGTGGCGTCGGAAATAAAATATCGTAGTACGTCGCGATGTCAACAACCGGACGGTGGCTAAACTTTGTTTAACATCGGTGCGTGGCTAGTGTCGTGACCGAACCTTTGTTTACAGTGGTACGTCGGCCGCGGTTAATTGCTCGAGGAGCTGCCGCGAGCGGAACGTTTCCTCTTATCGAGATATTACCGTGAACAGTGTGTGAACTTGTGTGTAATTGAATCGGACTATCGATCGGACAATCGACACTCTGCGTCTGCGGCTGATAAGAAAGAAAGAAAGAAAGAGCAGTTCAGTTCGCGCGTATTCCAAATGCGTCTTGACCGGAAGTTGAGGATCATCGTATTGGCAGGGTGGCAGAGGATGCACGGGTCTCGGGCGGGAGACGAGGTCGCAGTAGCGTGCGTCAGGCGCTTCGGTAGCAGAGGTTCTCACTGAGCTGGCTTACCCTGCGGTGGATTTAGGGGGCTGTATGGAGGCCGGGGGGCTCCTGCCCCGCCAGCCCCCGCAAGGCCCCCCCGGCACAGCGCCTGGCCCAATTTCGGTTTGCGTGGGCCAGGCTCCGAACGCGAACAACGTAAACAACGTGCAGAGCAACGTGCTCGCCCAATCGGGCATCCACGATCTGAACGCCGGCCAGTTGAACGTGACCGGGCAGCAGCTGCAGTTGCAGCAACAAATGGGTCAAGCACCTGGCATGGGTGAGGTGCCCACCCCCAAGAGACAGGCGGTCGTTGATCGTCTCAGACGCAGGATCGAGGGTTATCGGAGAAGACAAACGGATTGCATACCGCGGTTCGATCAGAGTTTCAACGGATTGTGCGAGCAGAATATCCAGGACACGTTGGTGTTGAAGCAACGTTTCTTAGAGAACAAGGCGAAGCGGCAGGCTAAGAAGACAGATAAGAAGCAGAGCGAGCCGGTCGGTCTCTCCAGCGTTCACGTGGTGAGTCATTTACTAGTTCGTTCACGTCGCGAGCCATCACCTACGCTCGCTCGCGCCAATTCTACTTCAACGATTGTGAATTATATCTCCAAACGAAATTCAGCAAATATTGTACCATTCACTAGTAATATAGCATTGAATAGGAACACTTAATGATTAACACTAGAACGACGAAACCAGTCATTTTGACTGGTTTTAAATGGAGAAATGCATGTATAAAAAAAAGACAGTCGTTTGTTGTCGACAGTTGTCGACAGTTGTTTTATATATTTAATTGCATACCCAGTAGTGCTTTGAATTTTAAGCTTGGCATGTTTTCATTTCGTTAATTCAGTACATGTTATGTGTTACATTTGATTAAGAGACTTTTGGCTTGAATAGCAATACGAAAATCAATATTAGATTTACAGATTTTAACAAGGTTTCAGAGTTGGAGTTATGTTTCTCAATTAAATAGCATGCAAAATACATATTTGGCCTACTGTTTCTTCGTCTATTATATTCTTCATGTATCTTTTCTTTCACGTTCAACTTTGTTATTTCGTGTAGTTTCCGTTTCCAACGGAATAAGATTAATGATTCGCAAACATTACGATGGATTGCAAACCGATGTAGTTTACTTTCGGTGATTGTAAATGTCGAATACCAAATCTAAGTTCTAACAACCGTAAATTTTATTTTATTATGAATGTGTTTGCATCATCAATGATTGTGCATCATCATTTACTACCGAATTGATCAAAGATAACAAAATTAATATAAAAAATATGTTAGAATGCAAACTGTTTACAAATGAGAAGTTCACGTTAAGTTCTATATAAAAGGCTTGTTTTCTCAATGTCACCTATGATTGATTACGTATTGAATAAAAAAATCGCTTTAATAATGATTGGTACCATTGCCGATGATTTTATATTCAAATATTTGTCGTGGAAAATAAAACGAGGTAGGTAGGGGTAAACGTTTCTCTACTGAACTACGTGCGAGTGAACCAGAAACGTGGTCGTCGAGGGTCACACGATTGAGAACACCTAAACTATGTGTAGTATACATATAGCGGGTAAGCGGCACTCGGCAAGTTGCCGGGTCAAGACTCTGCTACACAGGTTCGGAATCGACGCGCGGGCGTAATGAAATACAACCACGCTCATTTCACCTATCCTCCGAGTTTCATTTGCAAAGTGGCTTGATCACTGTTTACTGAGTCTTCTAACTATTCGCCAAATATTTTTACTGATCCGTAATTTCGAACTATTCCACAATCATAGATGTTTGACAATACACAAGTTAGAAATGTGGTTAGATTGTATGTCTTCCCGTTATCTATTTC